>ML812563.1:202346-240713 GCA_009831015.1 Picea engelmannii
CCTCAAGGCGTGGACGATTGCTGCCAGCTCTAAATCATGAGTGGCATAATTCTTCTCATGTTCCTTCAACTTTCAGGATGCATAACAAACTACAAATCCCTCTTGGCTGAGAACTCCTCCCAGCCCCTCCTTACATGCATCTATGCACACTACGTAATCCTTGTTTGGATCTGCAGTCTTTAGGATTGGAACACTCGTTAGCAGCCGCTTCAATCGCTGGAAGCTGCTCTCACATTCTTCAGTCCACTGGAACTTCTTCTCCTTCCTTTGCAAGGAAGTGATAGAATGAGCTATCTTTGAGAATCCGGCTACGAACCTCCTATAGTAGCCTTCCAGACCCATAAAATATCTAACTTCTGCCACATTCCTTGGCGTTGGCCATTCTCGAATGGCCTGTACCTTCTCAAGATCCATAGCGATCCCTTCCTTTGATATAATGTGCCCCAAGTAATGGATCTGCCTTTGATAAAAAGAGCACTTGCTCAGTTTTGCGTACAGCTGGTGTTCTCTCAACACCTGCAACACCATTCTCAGGTGTTGCTCATGTTCTTCTTCTGTCTTGGAATACACCAAGACATCGTCCAGGAAGACTATGACAAACTTGTCCAAATAATCCCTAAACACTCCATTCATTAAGCACATGAAAACAACAGGCGCGTTGGACAGCCCAAACGACACCACCGTGAACTCATAATGACTGTACCTTTTTCTAAAGGCGGTCTTGCTGATGTCCTCATCATTTATTCTCACTTGGTGATATCCAGATCTGAGATCTATTTTTGAAAATATTTTTGCATCTTTCAACTGATAAAAAAGATCATCAATCCTTGGCAGAGGGTACTTGTTCTTGACAGTGACCTTATCCAACTGCCGAAAATCAATGCACAACCTCAACGTCCCATCTTTCTTCTTCACGAATAGGACCGGGGCTCCCCACGGTGACACACTGGGGTGAATGTAACCTTTCTTTAGTAGCTCTCCGAGCTACAATTGCAACTCTTTCAGCTCTGGTGTACTCATTCTGTAAGGAGCCTTCGAAAATGGAGCTGCTCCAGGCATCAAATTTATAGAAAAATCGATGTCCCTCTTCGGAGGTAGTCCATGTACCTCCTGAAATATGTCCTTGAATTATTTGAGTACTTTGTGGTCTTCCAGATTCGAGACTTCATCTCAGGATGATTCTTCCACTCGAGCTGCAAATAATTGACAGCCTTTCCGGTAACATTTATTCAGCTGCATGGCTGAGATTTCCCTAACAGCCACGGCTCTAGGAATTCCTTGGACTGTTACCTGATTTCTCTCCTCGTTCAGGCATGTAAACCTCTTGTTACGACAATCCAGAAGGGCATGGTGCTGGTCCAACCAGTCCATCCCAATTAAGCAATCGTATGAGCCTAAAGGTAGAATGTTCAATTCAGCCTTAGTGCTCATTCCTTTCATGTCCACTGAACAGGACTTAACCAATTTAGTGACCTTCCTCTTGGTCCTTGTGGCCAACTACACTAACCAAGACTTCTCATGTTTGCTTCTCGTTAGATGCAAAATTTCCACCACTCTAGGATCTACATAACTATGGCTAGCCCCTGAATCAATTAAAATAACAAGTGGTCAGTTGTTGATCATACCTTCCACTTCAATCATGTGCGATTGAAATTCTGCTTGCTTGTTGTCCAGGGCTGCGTAGATCCTTGACATTCTGCTGCCCATATTCCCCACTATTTCATCTTGCTGAACAGTATGTACAGTTCTCGCTTTACCATTTTTATGGAGACAATCTCTGTACTTGTGGTTTCCTTGACAGCCCCAACACTGAATGGGTGTTTGTCTCTCTCTTTGTGCCCCCTCTTCAGTCATTATAGGCTCTCTAAACGATGGCTGTCCCTGAAGACTGTTTCTGAAAAAGGAAGGCTTGTTTCCCTTCTGCCTCTGTTCCTTCTTAAACTTCCTCTGATCATTCCAAACCTTTTGAAGGATGGGCCTTTCTCCTTGCTGTTCATACAAGAATTTCGCCTTTCTTATGGTTTCTGCCATGGTCTTAGGATCATCATATTGAATCTTGTCACTCATGGAAGGTGGCAGTCCACTCAGATATCTCTGAATCTTGACAGCCTCATCTTTGATGAATGGAACATACTTCAGTAGTTCTAGGAAACTTCGTTCATACTCATCAATAATCATGCTTCCTAGCTTGAGTTCGAAGAACTCCTTCATCTTTCTGTCATAATATCTTTTAGTCAGGTATTTCTTCTTGAAATACCTTTTAAATTCCTTCCAAGTGACCTCTTTCTCTCTGATGTGCTGCACCTGCACAAACTGATCCCACCACATGGATGCTTTTCCTTTCAGTTGGTACATTGAAATTCTTCCTTCTGCATGGGCAAAATAATTCTGTAGTTGGAAGTATTTCTTCATGCAAAGAAACCATGTCTTGGCATCTTCCTCCTTCTTATGTTCTCCATCGAATGTTGGAGGCTTAATCTTATTCATCTCTCCTTTCAATTCCTCCTTTTCAGATTTTCGATGTTTTCTGGTAGGGGATGGGCTTGAACTATTGTGTGTCTCCCTGTCATAATGTCTTTGGGAGTGACTAAGATGTCGGCTACCACTCCTCGACCTACTTCTTCTCCCATGGGTTTTTCGACTCTCCGTCGTACTTGAGTCTCTTCCCTTCTCGAGTTTCTTCTCTATTCTTTCCAGGCTCTTCAAGAATTTTAAGTTTAATTCACCCTGTCGATCCCTGACTTTCATGAGCTTTCGACTATCAGCTCGGTGAGCCTTGGCCTCTCTTTGCAATCCTTCAATGATTTTCATTATATGTCCTTCCTTATCCTTCTCTTTTTCATGCCTATTGGAGTTCAATCCTTCGACTCCCAGGTTGACATCCTTTCCTGTCTGTTCGTCTTCTGTTTCGGGGGTAATCTACACCTTTTCCCACTCCATACTCGGCGTTGGTTAATTGGAGTCCGTACCTTTGTTGAACTCTACACATGCACTGTGCAATTAAATTCGAAATTTGTCAGGCGATTACTCCTTCGGAACAATCCATAACATTTATAAGCCAATACGAACAAGAACGAAAGACATTTTGATTCAAATAAGTTTTCTGAGCTCTCGTTTGGTTCTGCAATTTTTGTGTTTTCGAAACTTTCATTTTCAGCACTTCGGGATTTCGGGACTTCGGGTTTCGGGGTTTCAGTCCACGAGGCTTTCAATCTTTCTTTCCTTTCCAACCCCCATGACTTTCGAAATTCCGACTTACTTTACCCTCCGAGCCCACATAGCACAGTGGTCACCCACAACTACAGTGGCACGTGGTATGTACATGAGGGTCCACGTCGCATTTAACGACGTCATCGGGTCCCACCTCTCTCTCTTCTCTTCTCGACCCATTGGCATGTGGTACATCTCCATGTGTCCACGTCCATTCCTAGATAAATCCAATGGTCAGATATTTCTCAGATCTATGGCGCAGATCCTTTCGGCGTTTCGGGGTTTTGGGTGTCGGAAGTTCGTGCATCCACACATATTGAACTTCCATTTGCCAAAATCACGAATTCACTGTCTTCTAACTTACTTGATCCAACGGTCAAGTTATTCTCCCCACGATCTACAGTGTAGATTATTTCGGGATTTCGGGTTTTCGAAGGTGTTCACCTCTTCTCACCTCCCATCTCCCAAAACATCGATTTCTTCCTCAATCATACCCTCTACCTCAATCAACTTTTCTGTTGATTTCTGTAGAATCAGAACCCCGAATTACCTATGGAGGCCTAGCGCAAGCTAGCTCTTTCTCTCTCTCTCTCCGTTCCCATGTGATCGCGGGTCATGATCATGGTTCAAATAAACACAGTGCCTCTTTGTATTTCATGCTTCAGTGCTACAGTGATGTCGAATCATTTGAATTTGCAACCGTCGTACCCCGACAGGGCTAGCGACTAGCCAATAGGGACAAATCCCAACAGGGCTGGAGAAAAGCCAATGAGAACAGGCCCCGTCGCACGGTTAAGTGGAGCATAGGTGGCAGAGAGGAAATGTGACATGGTAGTCAACAAGACAGGAGGGGGCCCCATTTCACACGCCACACTATTCTGAACCCCCCCNAGAATGGCAAGGGGGTCCCGGAATGTGGCCTCAGCCGTAGATCTAGGCGGGTGGACTCTGGCCGTCCATATCTGCTCGCTACTTACCTTAATCCACATTCATGCCCCAACTTAAAGACGACATCTCTTCCTCACATCAGACGGTCGTTACAAACCCTGAGATTCCCCAAAGGAATCTCGTCCATTCACCGGGACTTAGCCACATGCTAACGTCTCGACATTATGGGTCGGGATTTAACAAGGCGAGAGCCCGAGTTCTTGTCAACGGAAATCCCAAATCCCCGATCCATGATTTCCCAAAATGGGTAATCTCTTGACACGTGGCCTTCTCAAATCGGACGATCCACGACTGCTCCGGGGTTTCCACCATGTAAAGTCCCGATCCCTTGTTACCATGACTCTCGATATCACGATTCCCGATTTCCCGAAATGGGAAATATCACAACACGTGGCCTCCGTCGTTCGGACGGTCTAGATCTGTTTCAGTGCTTTCGCCCCTATTCACTGGGGTTTTAACCCTCAGATATCTCCTGACAGATCCAACGGCTGCCGGGTTTTCCAGCCGAGATCTGACGGCTCAGACGGTTCCTAACTAATTCGGGATTTTGCGTATCGCGATTTCCACACTCCTGTGCAAATCCAAAGGGCTTTAAACCCCGTGCACACTTTCCAGATCTAACGGTCACGAGGGTTCACCTTCCCTCCCGAACAGATCCTAAAGATCCTACACTTCTGGTGTGGAGTCCTCTCTCCCCGTGGACTTATACCACACTGCCTGCGGTTTCATAACGCCGCTATACCTCTTGAGATTAAAAACTCGTCAAGTAACTCCTTGACACTTTGGAGCAGACCAGGGTCCGAAATTGGCCTTCCAAACCCAATTTCCCTTCGCATTCTCGGTCCAAAGACCGCTCCATTGGCCCATCTAGGCTCAGTGTCGAGACCTTGGCTTTGATACCAAACTGTAGCGTACCCTTTCAGCTACCATGTCTTAATTGCTATTAAGAGAAGACTAAAACACCACCCTATACATGATTCACACAGGTATTATATGATCCATATGCTTTCAACAATTAAACACATTTAAGCTCAGAGTAAACATATTATCTACTGCTATAATTAACAATCCATAGCGTTTCATAATAATTCATATACACAGCAGAAATCATGATAACATAAGCAACACAGTCCTGCAAAACATGATTAAGGCATAATCAGATACTTATCTTTTAACAATGGTAGAATCCACCAACCAAGTGCAGGCCTTCCATGAACCTCCCAGCCTTAGACCACACTGCTCATCAGCTCAGCAGTGGGTCACCCCCGAGATGGGACTAAGCTCCACCCCAAGGCAAGGAATCTTAGGCTAGGCTGAGGTTACAGGGAAAATAGCACATAAAATCTGGAAGGATTCTTCCCAGGATGCCATCTTACGCCCACTACCATCAGACTCTCATTCTCCACATGCATGTTCTGCCCGGGAGTATACACCTTCAAAAGCACAACCCATCGGTGCTAACCTCCCTCTCTGGGTCTCGACAACAGGTTGGATTAGGAAGTCTTAGAGCCTGAAGCTGGTGCTGGACACTCTCTGGAAGAAACCTCTTCCAACAACATCCACCTCCCTCACCTAGAGAGAGATTACACACAGGCTCAATCACAACTCGCACTGGCCATCAAGCCACGCACAGTCCAGCTCTGCGTGGTCACCACAACCAACTCGAAATACAAACACGGCCTCTCAATAGGCTCAACAATGGCAGAATGGTTCAGGGTATTGGCTTCGGAACAGAGCCTCCATGCATAGGTTCGATCAATTAGATAGAGGATGTGCATGGACTATCAAAGACAATATGGGATTCTCCCCTCTCAGGAACGCACGAGGTATTCTTGCGGTGGTTGGTCGGTCGTATTGTTCAGAGCTCCCTACACGCTCAGGTAGTCGGGTGGAATGGAGGAGGAGGAATCCTTCTCACGGTTTACCTCATCTATTTTATTTGCATGCATTAGGGTGGACACTTGTCACCCTTGAAACTGCATGCATTCCTCGGCATGCATTACCTTTCTTATGGTTAGGAACTTAGGATAAAACATCAATGGCACATGTTCTTTCGGAATAATAGTAAAATATTATTCCCATGCTTAAGCCCCCTAGGCTTAGCCCCTAGGCTCAACACTTAGGCCCTTTCCCACCTTCCAACCCCCTAATCCCTTTCCCACTCTATGGATGCTTAGTCCCCCTTCACTCATTCATCATGATCGACCTACACCTGGAAATGTTTATATTTTATTAATTGTTCTGCATGATTACATATACAACAACAGGCTCCTGGCCTTCAACACTTAGGCTCCCAGGCCTAACAACACATAATCCTCCAGCTTATAAGAACTCAGCTCACCAGCCTATAAATCATAATTACAATTCCTTTCAGAACATGGTTTACTACGGGGCTCGGCCTTGGGGACACTACAATTTCTAGAAGACAACAAGATGGAAGCATGGACTCTGTTAGACAGAGAGAGTCAATTATATATTGCAGAAGACAATAAGGATGTAGAAAGAAGCATGGACTCTATTAGACGAAGGGATCCAATTATATGCACTCATACATGAAGCAATGATTAGGAGGGAGCTAATCCTATGATCCATTGAAGATGATGAAGTATATATCCATGGCAGTAACCATGAAAGATAGTGACTGCTCAGTTCAACCTCAGAAGAAGTCTTCTTCGAAGAGAAGCCTTAAAGTATCCCTGGTTGTCCATCCAGACCTGTGATCCTATGATGAAAGAAAGAAGTGGAATCTTTAAGGTATGGAATCTATAAGAAACTCCATGGATCCAAAGGCTAAAGAAAAACATGAGGAAGAACATGAAGATTCCAAGAAAGAAGAGAATCCTGAACAACCATTCGTTGTATCGATAAACACAAGATTACCAGCATAATATGAAAGAAATCAAGTAGAACTGAAAGTTGTGATGAAGAACGGTGTACGGAAGACTTATGAATGAAAGCATTGTAAGATCCAGAACTAGAGGTTCTCCCAGATGGAGGGAGAAGACTATGATTGCTCATTCTGGTAAACCAGACATACCTCTACATGAGTCATTATATCATCCATGGGTTGGAGTGCTACATCAAGATGAATGCAAAGGCCGTTCTCTAGAGCAATTGAACAAAGAACATATGAAGAGAAACCTCAAGACTTTGAGGCATACCAGAAAGAGACCCTTGTATACATATGGAAGTAGATAACTTCGCGGAGAACCTCCAATGCACAACAGAAGCGTGGTGAATATTATCTATAACAGAGATATTGTATCAAGATGATCACTCAGTAGATTAGATCTCATGATGACAGAATAAGTGCCAAATGGATATGTTTCATTTTTACAACAATGATATACTCTATTGATCAGAGCTACATGAAGCCTTCAAATAAAACTAGTGTTCTAGACCGAAGTACATTTGAAATCAAGCATTACATTATTCGTGATGAAGTCCAGAAAGGAGAAAGTGGTTCTCCATACATATCTCCATAGATGAGCAGATAAACAAACATCTTGGTAAAGCTTCTATCCAATATGAAAGAGTTTGCGTACTCAAGATGGAGCTCGTGGGGACGACTTCCTATTGAAAAAGGAAGAGATGACTCCCAGGTTGGGAGAGAGCACTGATATATATTGATTTATGGACAGTCATTTTTCAGTTTGAAAAATGGTCCAGGACGAGCAGTTTCCTTTCCAGTTCGTAAAGTGGATTGAGATTTCTGACAGACAACAATTTCCCATTGTGGTTAACATGGGAAATGGTCCAGATTGCTGATGTATCATAGACAACGACTTCCCATCGTGGTTAACATGGGGAGTGGTCTAGGGAAGTCTCTCTTCTTGAGGGTTACTCAAGAAGACTGGCCCGCCTCGCCGAACAATGATTTCTCATTGTGGTTAACATGAGGAATGGTTTTTTTTGGAGGTTGATACAGGACAATCTTTTCCTCTTGTGGTTAATAGGGGAAATGGTCTGGGCAGTCATTCATTAGGGTTTATACATTCTCTCCAGGGTGCACTTTGATTAGTGTAGGAGGAATGGCCCAGGGTGGGAAATGGTCCAGGCTCAACAATCAGGGATGGGAAATTCCTTAGGGTTTATACATTCTCTCCAGAGTGAACTTTGATTAGTGTAGGAAGAATGGCCCAGGGTGGGGAATGGTCTAGGTTCAGAAGACAGGACAATTATTCTTCCTTGCTCGAGAAGAATAGTCCAGATATCTCATTGTTCTACTCTGAGGGAAAATATTCTTTCAGATCTCACAGATGTGAGTGAAAGATGATTCATTTTATATCATAACATTGTTTCTGTGCAGTTTGATATCATATGATTGTTATGAAGATTGTATGACAGTAGATGTATACTACTGTGGTGGATGTGTTCCACTGTTCGTGACTATACGTTGTTGATCAAGTACTTGTGTGTTACTTGGTGTGGTAGTGTACCACTGGATTGTAGTTATGTACTACTATGGATAGACACAGTTGTGTTCTATTTTGTTTCGATTGCCTTGAAGACTATCAACAGTATTGGAAATGATTATCATTTAGATGGATAATCAAAGGACAGAGATTTCCCAGACGGAAAATGGTTCAAAGCATTTACTCTTCTAGATTAGAAGAATGGCTCTTGTATCACTCTATGGAGTGAGCATCATGTCTGATTACTTAGATAGAGTATGGTTTCGAGAGATGGTGCAGCCGATGACACTAATGATGATGATGGTGCTCATGATCTAGTCATGATGTTGATGCTACTGAATGGTATGCTTTTGTGCTCAAGACCATTACATGTAATACCTATCGAGCTAGGAGGGAGTGTTGATATTATGGTAGCTGTGGGAGGTATTTACCTCCACGTGTAAACCTGATGAGGATAGAATACTCCAGGAAGAAAGAAACCCTGATGAGTTGGCTAATAACCCTAGAAGACTTGTCGTCTCAAGAAGATAATTTATATTAGGTTCTTAGCCTCCAAGAGAAGAAGTCGGCCAGAAATAATAATATATACTGATCGGACAGATACCCAGAATGAGAATTCGGCCCAGGCAGTTAGCCAAAATTAGTATAAATACATGAGGCTAGTTCTCATTCTGGCAGGCAGTCTCAGAATTGCAGAGCAACACTTGTGCGCACTACAGTTTCTCAGTTTCTGCGCATGTTTGGAGGAGAGAGGTCATTGCAGTTGCTGCAGCTAACAATTACGCTTGGACTATCTCTTGGCTAGGGTTTGGACTATATGATCAACTCTTGTTGATGCGCTATCCTTGGGGAAAGGTGCACTACCCTTTTTTTTGGCTATCTAGCCTGGGGTTTGCTTCCAGAGTGATTCTCTATCAAGGTTAAGGTGCTCAGAGGGTGGCTTCGACCTATGGTTGGGTGACAAGGGTATTGTTAATGGTAAAATGAGCACATCCACTTATATTCTAACATTACCACCCTCGTACCTACCTAGTGGTTAATTCCACAGCTTGATGCCACATCCACTCTTTATGACTAAGAGGGATACACACTACATGATCATTCTAATCCATTGTAGGCCTAACTGAACAGGGCTTACTAAACACCTGGGGAATATAGCTTGTCTTGCCTATGGCTAAGCTTTACAACTTTGGACCAAAAACTTCTTGGGGAATATAGCTTGCCTATTCCTACGGCTAAGATTTACAACTTTGGACTAAAAACTATAGGGTGTCGGGTACTACCGATCATGCACTTCTTACAACATATATGCATCATTTCATCTCAGGTACAAAAATTCCACATTCTTTACTAAATGCCCAACAAATTACAAGCCCATTACATATGCCCATTTACATCTCATCATTAAGCATTACATAACTTCATTTGGAGTCTTCTTTGTCCTTTACCTCTTCCAACGAGAGTCTTTCTTCCTTGTCTTTCACCAGCCATTTTTTGTCTTCTATCACCCTTTGTCTTCTACATCATGAGTAATTTCCTCAAGATCTGACGGCTATTGAGTAATTTGCTCAAGATCTGACGGCTCACAAGGGTTCGCCTTCCCTCCCGAACAGATCCTAGAGCTTCCACACCAACGGTGTGGAGTCCTCTCTCCCTGTGGACTCATACCACAATGGTTGTGGTTTCATAACGCTGCTATACCTCCTGAGCTTTAAAAACTCATCAAGTAACTCCTCGACATTTTGGAGTAAACCAGGGTTCGAAATTGGCCTTCCAGACCCAATTTCCCCTCGCATTATCGGTCCAAAGACCGCTCCAATGGCCCATCTAAGCTCAGTGTCGAAACCTTGGCTCTGATACCAAACTGTAACACCCTTTTCACTCGGCTACCATGGTTACTATAACACCTCTTGGTAGATAACCCAGAATAACTGTAGCACACCTTTGCTACCGTGTAGGTGTTACTACGCGGAATAACACATTCTTATTCATAATTAATCGCATGCATTTAAGAAAAGAAATACATTTCAGCTCAGAGTAAGCATAAGAATCATTTTAACATAAATAATCCATGGAAAATACATTAATCCAAATGCACAGCAGAATGCATGATAATTATAATACACAGAGTTACAAAACATAATTAAAGCATCATCTGGTACTTATCTGTAAAACAGTGGTAGAATCCACCAACCAAGTGCAGGCCTTCCACGAACCTCCCAGCCTTAGACCACACTTCTCATCAGCTCAGGAGTGGGTCACCCCCGAGATTTTCAAAATTTTCAAAAATATGCGGGTACTCTGCCCGCATAACCTCTTCATGCTCCCATGTCGCGTCCTCAGGACTGTACCAGGTCCACTGGACCTTTACAAGCTCTATAGCTCAATTTCGGAGCTGTTTGCTTTTCCTGTCCAATATGCGCACGAGATGCACTTGTAAGACACCTTCTGGTTCCACCTGAATCACGGTCCAATCGATAATATGATTAGCATCAAGTACATATTTCTTAAGCAGTGAAACATGAAACACATTATGTGCAGTCATAGATGCAGGTAATGCAAGCATGTAGGCAACTGGCCCAAGCCTTTCCATGATCTCAAATGGCCCACAAAATTTTGCTGCCAACTTGGCGCAACTTCCCAGCTTCAGGGAACTCCTGTTAGTTTTCACTTTCAGGAAAACATGGTCACCCACTTTGAATTCTCTATGGGTTATGTTACTATCAACGTAACTTTTCTACCTGTCCTGGGCAGCTTTTAAATTATGTTTAATTCTTATCATTTGGTCTTCCATCTCTTTGAGTAGCCCAGGCCCAACTACTACTCTGTCAGCTGGATTATCCCAGCTCACTGGAGTGTTTCACTTTCTTCCATAGAGCACTTCGAATGGGCTCATTTTCAATGATGCATGATACCCATTATTGTAGGTGTATTCTACCAAATGCATGTAGTCTTTCCACCTTGATGGTTTATCCATCACATACATTCTTAGCATGTCTTCTATTACTCTGTTCACTCTCTCTATCTGTTCATCAGACTTGGGATGATATGCTGTACTAAAGTTCAGATTCGTTCTGAATCCTTTGAACAGTCCTTTCCAGAAATTCAAAGTGAATTTCGGGTCCCTATCAGACACAATTGTCTTAGGAATTCCATGCAAGCGTGCAACTTTTTTTAAAAAGACATCAGCAACATTAGCTTCCCTGTGGGTGGTTTTAAGCGGAATAAAATGGGCAGCTTTAATAAGCTTGTCCACCACCACCATGATTGAATCATGCTGCTTGCTTGTTCTAGGTAATCCGGTGATAAAATCCATTTTCACCACATCCCATTTCCACTCAGAAATAGGTAAAGGCTGCAGCAACCCTGCTGGGTTCCTATGCTCAGCCTTAACCTTTTGGCACTCCATACATCTAGCGATGTAATCAACGATTTCTTTCTTCAAACCCGGCCAAAAATAATGGCCTTTGACTACTGCCGTAGTCTTCTGATATCTAGGATGTCCAGCATAAGCCACATTATGCATCTCCTTTAGAATTGCCATCTTCAATTCTCGGACATTGGGTACATACACTCTTTTTTTATACAGAAGTAGACCATCAGTTCCCAAGGTGTAACTTTCGTTGGTCTGTGGTCCCTCACGCTGCTGTAGTTTTGCTACAAGATTTTTGTATTGCAAATCAACATTTGCAGCTTCCAAAATTCTGTCTTTCATCTCAGTCTGGTACATGCTAATGGCTGTAGCATGTAATTCGTGCACCTTTCCGCTGAGTGCATCAGCCACCTTATTTTCTTTCCCTTTGATATGCTTGATATCAAAGTCATATTCGCACAGAAACTCCAGCCATCTGATTTGCCTAACATTTAAGGCCGGCTGATCAAATAAATATTTCAGACCGTTATGGTCTGTTCTCAGCTCGAATATATTGCCCATGAGGTAATGTCTCCATTTCCTCAAGGCGTGGACAATTGCTGCCATATCTAAATCGTGAGTGGCATAATTCTTCTCATGCTCCTTCAACTTTCGGGATTCATAACAAACTACAAATCCCTCTTGGCTGAGAACTCCTCCCAGCCCTTCCTTACATGCATCTGTGCACACTACGTAATCCTTATTTGGATCTGTAATCTTCAGGATTGGAGCACTAGTTACAGCTGCTTCAATCATTGGAAGCTGCTCTCACATTCTTCAGTCCACTGGAACTTCTTCCTCTTCCTTTCCAAGGAAGTGATAGAATGAGATATCCTTGAGAATCCGGCTATAAATCTCCTATAGTAGCCTACCAGACCCATAAAAGATCTAACTTCTGCCAAATTACTTGGTGCTAGCCATTCTCGAATAGCCTGTACCTTTTCAGGATCCACAACGATCCCTTCTTCAGATATAATATGTCCCAAGTAGTGGATCTGTCTTTGATAAAAAGAGCACTTGCTCAGTTTTGCGTACAACTGGTGTTCTCTCAACACCTGCAGCACCATTCTTAGGTGTTTCTCATGTTCTTCCTCTGTCTTGGAATACACCAAGATATCATCCAGGAAGACTATGACAAACTTGTCCAAATAATCTCTAAACACTCCATTCATTAAGCACATGAAGACAACAGGTGCGTTGGACAGCCCAAACGGCACCACCGTGAACTCGTAATGACCATACCTTGTTCTAAAGGCGGTCTTGCCGATGTATTCATCCTTTATTCTCACTTGGTGATATCCTGATTGGAGGTCTATTTTCGAAAATATTTTCGCATCCTTCAACTGATCAAAAAGATCATCTATCCTTGGCAGAGGATATTTTTTCTTGACAGTGACCTTATTCAACTGCCTAAAAATCAATGCATAGCCTCAACGTCCCATCTTTCTTCTTCACGAATAGGATCGGGGCTCCCCACGGTAACACGCTAGGGCAAATGTAACCTTTCTTTAGTAGCTCTTCGAGTTACAATTGCAACTCTTTTAGTTCCGGTGTACTCATTCTATAAGGAGTCTTCGAAACTGGAGCTGCTCCAGGTATCAAATTTATAGAAAAATCGATGTCTCTTTTCGGAGGTAGTCCAGGTACCTCCTAAAATATATCCTTGAATTCTTCGAGTACTTCGTGGTCTTCCAGATTTGAGACTACATCTCGGGATGCTTCTTCCACTCGAGCTGCAAATAATTGACAGCCCTTCCGATAACATTTCTTCAGCTGCATGGCTGAGATTTCCCTCACAGCCATGGCTCTGGGAATTCCTTGGACTGTTACCTAATTTCCCTCTTCGTCCAGACATGTAAATCTCTTTTTACGGTAGTCTAGAAGGGCATGGTGCTGGTCCAACTAGTCCATCCCAATTAAGCAATCGTATGAGCCTAAAGGTAGAATGTTCAATTCAGCCTTAGTGCTCATTCCCTTCATGTCCATTGAACATGACTTAACCAATTCAGTGACCTTCCTCTTGGTCCCTATGGCCAACTACACTAACCAAGACTTCTCATGTTTTCTTCTCGTTAGATGCAAACTTTCCACCACTCTAGGATCTACATAACTATGGCTAGCCCCTGAATCAATCAAAATAACGAGTGGTCGGTTGTTGATCATACCTTCCACTTCAATCACGTGCGATTGAAATTCTACTTGCTTGTTGTCCAGGGCCGCATAGATCCTCGGCATTCTACTGCCCATATCCTCCATTGTTTTAGCTTGCCAAACAATATGGACAATTCTTGCTTTGTCTTTTCTGTGGGGGCAGTCTCTGTACTGATGATTCCCTTTACAGCCCCAACACTCCATAGGTGGAGACCTTGGCATCTTCTCACTCCCTTCATCTTTCCTAGGGTCTCTAAAGGATGACTGTTCCCCAGGGTCGTTCTTGAAAAGGGAGGCATGTTTCCCTTCTGCCTCTGTTCCTTCTTAAACCTCTTCTGGCCATCCCAAGCCTTCCGAAAGGTAGGCTTTTCTCTTTGTTGTTTGTATAAGCATTTCACCATTCTTATTATTTCTTCCATGGTCTTAGGATCATCATATTGAATCTTGTTCCCAATGGAAGGTGGCAGTCCACTTAGATATCTATGAATCTTGACAGCCTCATCTTTGATGAATGGAACATACTTCAATAGTTCTAGAAAACTTCGTCCATACTCATCAATAGTCATGCTGCCTAGCTTGAGTTCAAAGAAATCCTTCATCTTTTTGTCATAGTATCTTTTGGTCAGGTATTTCTTCTCAAAATACCTCTTAAATTCCTTCCAAGTGACCTCTTTCTCTCTGATGTGCTGCACCTGCACAAACTGATCCCACCACATGGATGCTTTTCCTTTCAGTTGATACATTGCAATTCTTCCTTCTACATGGGCGGAATAATTCTGCAGTTGGAAGTATTTCTTCATGCCAAGCAACCAAGTCTCGACATCTTCCTCCTTATTATGTTATCCATCAAATGTTGGAGGCTTAATCTTGTTCATCTCCCCTTTCAATTCCTCCTTTCCAGATTTTCGATGTTTTCTGGTAGGGGACGGGCTTGAACCACTGTGTGTCTCCCTGTCAGAATGTCTTTGGGAGAGACTAAGACATCGGCTACCACTCCTCAACCTACTTCTTCTCCCATGGGTTCTGCGACTCTCTATTGTACTTGAGTCTCTTCCCTTCTCGATTTTCTTCTCTATTCTTTCCAGGCTCTTCAAAAATTTTAAGTTTAATTCACCCTGTTGATCCCTGACTTTCATGAGATTTCGGCTATCAGCTCGGTGAGCCTTGGCCTCTCTTTGCAATCCTTCAATGATTTTCATTATGTGTCCTTCCTTATCCTTCTCTTTTCCATGCCCATTAGAGTTCGATCCTTCGACTCCCATATTGACATCCTTTCCTTCCCGTCCGTCTCCTGTTTCGGAGGCAATCATCACCTTTCCCCACTCCATACTCAGCGTTGGTTAACTAGAGTCCTGGCCTTTGTTGAACTCTACACACGCACTCTGTGCATTTAAATTCGAAGTTTGTCAGGCCATTAAACTTCATAAAAAATACACAACATTTATGACTAACACCAACAAGAACAAAAGACATTTCGATTCCAATGGGTTTTCTGAGCTCTCGTTCGGCTCTGCACTTTTTTTGGGTTTTTGAAACTTCAGTTTTTGGGACTTTCGGGACTTCATTATGCAGTGAATCCCAACCTATTGTCACTCCTATTCCCGAAATCCAATACACGGTTTCTCATACGTGATCCTATGATCCTCGATGAGCTAATTCGCCGATACGGCTCTTTACGCGTTAGCCTTCCTAACTAACCTCCTGGCCCATATAACCTTTATCCCATAAGACCGCAGCCTTATCTCCTATCAGGGTTTCGGACTTCACAATACCGAGATGCATAAACTTCTTGTCCACGGGATTCTTGATTCTCCGAATCCCAATTTCCCGATGTGACGTCAGCTAGGCCCCACAACAGAGCTTTCCTTTTGGGAAATCCCCCGAATGCTCTGATCTCCTCCACACATCCTTCTATGATGGATGGTCCTGGTTGATTCTCATGATTTCATGGTTCCAATTGTCCCCGGCATCTCATCTCCGGGATTCGCGAAACATCGAACCCCGATGTGCCGATTGACTTTTCTATCGGGACTTTCCCCGATGACAAAATCCTTTGTCAACTCAAAACCCCGGTAGCCTGTATACCGACGGGTCACTCGATCTCCACCACGTGTCTTAATTGTTGGATGACTTAGATCAAATCTCAGGACTTCGCCTAGTGCAAGGTAAAAAACACTCACCTATGTGAGTCCGGGTGTCCGGATCTTCGAGTTGGACAATCGCGCGACACGCGTCCTTCCTTAGACGGACGGCTCAGATTCCCTCTCGCTATTTCGGAACTTGAAATGTCCCGACCTTCTCGACCTCGAGAAATCCGATATCCCGAACGTCGATATCCTGATAAGCCAACTCCTTTCGGGAATTTCACCCTCCTGTTCACGAAGCTTTAAAACTCCGTGCAACTCTCTACAGATCCGACGACTGTCGGGTAATTTGCTCAAGATCTGACGGCTCACAAGGGTTTGCCTTCCCTCCCGAACAGATCCTAGAGCTTCCACACCACCGGTGTGGAGTCCTCTCTCTGTATGGACTCATACCACAGTGGCTGCAGTTTCATAACTCCACTATACCTCCTGAGCTTTAAAAACTCGTCGAGTAACTCCTCGACATTTTGGAGTAAACCAGGGTCCAAAATTGGCCTTCCAGACCCAATTTCCCCTCGCATTCTCGGTCCAAAGACCGCTCCACTGGCCCATCTAGGATCAGTGTCAAAACCTTGGCTCTGATACCAAACTGTAACACCCTTTTCACTCGGCTACCAAGGTTACTATAACACCTCTTGGTAGATAACCCAAAATAACTGTAGCGCACATTGGCTACCGTGTAGGTGTTACTACACGGAATAACACATTCTCATTCATAATTAATCTCATGCATTTAAGCAAAGAAATACATTTCAGCTCAGAGTAAGCATAAGAATCATTTTTAACATAAATAATCCATGGAAAATACATTAATCCAAATGCACAGCAGAATGCATGATAATTATAATACACAGAGTTACAAAACATAATTAAAGCATCATCTGGTACTTATCTGTAAAACAGTGGTAGAATCCACCAACCAAGTGCAGGCCTTCCACGAACCTCCCAGCCTTAGACCGCACTGCTCATCAGCTCAGGAGTGGGTCACCCCCGAGCTGGGACTAAGCTCCACCCCGAGACATGGGATCCTAGGCTAAGTTGAGGTTACAGGGAAAACAACACACACAACAACAACAAGGAAGGGATTCTCTCCCCAGGAACCTCCCACTTTCATTGCCCACATACCCTCATTCCCCACATGCCTGTTCCACCCCAGGAGAATACACCTTCTCTGTCACCTGGACAATCCTTCGGCTGCTAATCTCCCTTGCCTTGGGTTACAGGAACAGGCCGGACCGGAAGTCTCCGAGCTCTGTGGCAGCTACAGGGCTCCTTCCAGGAGTCCTCTCCTTCCTTCGCGCACTCTCTCACCTGGAGAGAATCGCTCACAGGCCAACAACCTGTTCTTCTAACCTCAATCACCTCTCTCACTTGGAGAGAACGTTGTACCACTGGCCAACAAGACCCCACGCAGTCCAGCACTGCGTGGTCAAAACAACTCATGGGGAAAACAGACACGAGCTTCCAAACCGGTTCAACAATGGATGGTCACTTCTTATTTCCCAATTCGCCAGCATAGAATAGACTCACACTCTGGTTATCGGGGATGCGTGACAAACAATCCACGCAAGGTCAACACAGGTTCAAACAGTTCAAACAGGGGTTGTACCGACTATCTTAGAAGTCAACCTAGGCTTTTGGGATTTCAGGGATGCACCAGTGTATTCGTTTGCAGAGGTCCAATCATTGACCTTTAGACCGTCAGGTAGAATGGAGGAGAATCCCTCTCACGGCTCCTCCTGGCCATTTTATTTGCATGCACCAGGGATGACACTTGTCACCCTTGGAACTGCATGCGTTCCATCAACATTCATCCCCTTTGCACGCTTACCCTTTCCAAAACTTAGGATGAAATGAAACATAAAATGCACATGTTCTTTTGGGATAATATTAAAATATTATTCCTAGGCTTAAGCCTCCTAGTCTTGGCCCCCAGGCTCAACACTTAGCCCCTTTCCCACCTTCCAGCCCCTAATTCCTTACCCACTCTATGGATGCTCAGTCTCCCTTCACTCATTCATCGTGGTCGGTCTGCACCTGGTGGTGTTTATATTTTATTAGGTGTTCTGCACGATTACATATACAACAGCAGGCTCCTGGCCTTCAACACTTAGGCTCCCTGGCCTAACAAACACATAAGCCTCCAACTTATAAAAACTTGGCTCACTAGCCTATAAAACATAATTACAATTTCTTTCAGAACATGGTTTGCAACGGGGCTCGACCTTGGGGACACTACAATTCCCCTCCCCTTATTTTTGCACTGTCCTCAGTGCAACTTACACTGTCTCTACAAGCTTTTCAAAATTTTCAAAAAGATGCGGGTACTCTGCCCGCATAACCTCTTCATGCTCCCATGTCACGTCCTCAGGACCGTACCAGGTCCACTGGACCTTTACAAGCTCTATAGCTCGATTCTGGAGCTGTTTGCTTTTCCTGTCCAATATGCGCACAAGATGCACTTGCAGGACACCTTCTGGTTCCACCTGAATCACAGTCCAATCAATAATATGATTAGCATCAGGTACATATTTCTTAAGCTGTGAAACATGAAACACATTATGTACAGCCATAGATGTAGGTAATGCAAGCATGTATGCAACTGGCCCAATCCTTTCCAGGATCTCAAATGGCCCACAAAATTTTGCTGCCAACTTGGCGCAACTTCCCAGCTCCAGGGAACTCCTGTTAGTTTTCACTTTCAGGAAAACATGGTCACCCACTTTGAATTCTCTATGGGTTTTGTTACTATCAGCGTAACTTTTCTGCCTGTTCTGGGCAACTTTTAAATTATGTTTAATTCTTATCATTTGGTCTTCCATCTCTTTGAGTAGCCCAGGCCCAACTACTACTCTGTCAGCTGGATTATCCTAGCTCACTGGAGTGTTGCACTTTCTTCCATAGAGTGCTTCGAATGGGCTCATTTTCAATGATGCATGATACCCATTATTGTAGGCATATTCTACCAAATGCATGTAGTCTTCCCACCTTGATGGTTTATCCATCACATACATTCTCAGCATGTCTTCTATTACTCTGTTCACTCTCTCTATCTATCCATCAGACTCGGGATGATATGCTGTACTAAAGTTCAGATTCGTTCCGAACTCTTTGAACAATCCTTTCCAGAAATTCGAAGTGAATTTCGGGTCCCTATCAAACACAATTGTCTTAGGAATTCCATGCAAGCGTGCAACTTCTTTTAAAAAGATATTAGCAACATCAGCTGCCCTGTGGGTGGTTTTCAACGGAATAAAATGGGCAGCTTTAGTAAGCTTTTCCACCACCACCATGATTGAATCATGCTGCTTGCTTGTTCTAGGTAATCGGGTGATAAAATCCATTGTCACCACGTCCCATTTCCACTCAGGAATAGGTAAAGGCTGCAGCAACCTTGCTGGGTGCCTATGCTCAGCCTTAACCTTTTGGCACTCCATACATCTAGCGATGTACTCAACAATTTCTTTCTTCAAACCCGACCAAAAATAATGGCCTTTGACTACTGCCGTAGTCTTCTGATATCCAGGATGTCCAACATAAGCCACATTATGCATCTCCTTTAGAATTTTCATCTTAAATTCTTGGACATTGGGTACATACACTCTGTTTTTATACAGAAGTAGACCATCAGTTCTCAAGGTGTAACTTTCCTTGGTCTGTGGGCCCTCACGCTGCTGTAGTTTTGCTACAAGATTTTTGTACTGCAAATAAACATTTGCAGCTTCCAAAATTCTGTCTTTCATCTCAGTCTGTTACATGCTAATGGATTTAGCATGTAATTCGTGCACCTTTCTACTGAGTGTATCAGCCACCTTATTTTCTTTCCCTTTGATATGCTTGATATCAAAGTCATATTCGCACAGAAACTCCAGCCATCTGATTTGCCTGGCATTTAAGGTCGGCTGATCAAATAAATATTTCAGACCGTTATGGTCTGTTCTAAGCTCGAATCTCTTTCCCATGAGGTAATGTCTCCATTTCCTCAAGGCATGGATGATTGCTGCCAGCTCTAAATCGTGAGTGGAATAATTATTCTCATGCTCCTTCAACTTTCAGGATTCATAAAAAACTACAAATCCCTCTTGGCTGAGAACTCCTCCCAGCCCCTCCTTACATGCATCTGTGCATACTACATAATCCTTATTTGGATCTGCAATCTTCAGGATTGGAGCACTGGTTAGCAGCTGCTTCAATCGCTGGAAGCTGCTCTCACATTCTTCAGTCCACTGGAACTTCTTCCCCTTCCTTTGCAAGGAAGTGATAGAATGAGCTATCCTTGAGAATCCGACTATAAACCTCCTATAGTATCCTGCCAGACCCATAAAAGATCTAACTTCTGCCACATTCCTTGGCGTTGGCCATTCTCAAATAGCCTGTACCTTTTCAGGATCCACAACGATCCCTTCTTCAGATATAATATGTCCCAAGTAGTGGATCTATCTTTGATAAAAAGAGCAGTTGCTCAGTTTTGCTTATAGCTGGTGTTCTCTCAACACCTGCAGCACCATTCTCAGGTGTTGCTCATGTTCTTCCTCTATCTTGGAATACACCAAGATATCGTATAGGAATACTATGACAAACTTGTCCAAATAATCTCTGAACACTCCATTCATTAAGCACATGAAGACATCAGGTGCGTTGGACAGCACAAACGGCACCACCGTGAACTTGTAATGACCATACCTTGTTCTAAAGGCGGTCTTGATGATGTCTTCATCCTTTATTCTCCCTTGGTGATATCCTGATTGGAGGTCTATTTTCAAAAATATTTTCGCATCCTTCAACTAATAAAAAAGATGATCTATCCTTGACAGAGGATATTTGTTCTTGACAGTGACCTTATTCAACTACCGAAAATCAATGCATAGCCTCAACGTCCTATCTTTCTTCTTCACGAATAGGACCGGGACTCCCCACGGTGACACGCTGGGGCGAATGTAACCTTTCTTTAGTAGCTCTTCGAGCTGCAATTGCAACTCTTTCAGTTCTGGTGTACTCATTCTATAAGGAGTCTTCGAAACTGGAGCTGCTCTAGGCATCAAATTTATAGAAAAATCGATGTCTCTTTTCGGAGGTAGTCCAGGTACCTCTTGAAATATATCCTTGAATTCTTCGAGTACTTCGTGGTCTTCCAGATTTGAGACTACATCTCGGGATGCTTCTTCCACTCGAGCTACAAATAATTGACAACCCTTCCGATAACATTTCTTTAGCTGCATGGCTGATATTTCCCTCACAGCCACGGCTCTGGGAATTCCTTGGACTATTACCTGATTTCCCTCTTCGTCTAGACATGTAAATCTGTTGTTACGGCAGTCCAGAAGGGCATGGTGATGGTCCAACCAGTCCATCCCAATTAAGCAATCGTATGAGCCTAAAGGCAGAATGTTCAATTTAGCCTTAGTGCTCATTCCCTTCATGTCCACTGAACAGGACTTAACCAATTCAGTGACCTTCCTGTTGGTCCCTGTGGCCAACTTCACTAACCAAGACTTCTCATGTTTTCTTCTTGTTAGATGCAAACTTTCCACCACTCTAGGATCTACATAACTATGGCTAGCCCCTGAATCAATCAAAATAACAAGTGGTCGGTTGTGGATCATACCTTCCACTTCAATCACGTGGGATTGAAATTCTGCTTGCTTGTTGTCCAGGGCCACGTAGATCCTCGACATTCTACTGCCCATATCCTCCACTGTTTCAGCTTGCCGAACAGTATGGATAGTTCTTTCTTTGTCTTTTCTGTGGGGGCAGTCTTTGTATCGATGATTCCCTTTACAGCCCCAAAACTCCATAGGTGGAGACCTTGGCATATGCTCACTCGCTTCATCTTTCTTGGGGTCTCTAAAGGATGATTGTTCCCTAGGGCCATTCTTGAAAAAGGGAGGTCTGTTTCCCTTCTGCCTCTGTTCCTTCTTAAACCTCTTCTGGTCATCCCAAGCCTTTCGAAAGGTAGGGTTTTCTCTTTGCTATTCGTATAAGCATTTCGCCCTTCTTATTGTTTCTTCCATGGTCTTAGGATCATCATATTGAATCTTGTCCCCAATGGAAGTTGGTAGTCCACTCAGATATCTCTGAATCTTGACAGCCTCATCTTTGATGAATGGAACATACTTCAGTAGTTCTAGAAAACTTCGTTCATACTCATCAATAGTCATGTTGCCTAGCTTGAGTTCAAAGAACTCCTTCATCTTTCTATCATAGTATCTTTTGGTCAGGTATTTCTTCTCAAAATACCTCTTAATTTCCTTCCAAGTGACCTCTTTCTCTCTGATGTGCTGCACCTGCACAAACTGATCCCACCACATGGATGCTTTTCCTTTCAGTTGATACATTGCAATTCTTCCTTCTGCATGGGCGGAATAATTCTGTAGTTGGAAGTATTTCTTCATGCCAAGCAACCAAGTCTCGACATCTTCCTCCTTCTTATGTTCTCCATCGAATGTTGGAGGCTTAATCTTGTTCATCTCCCCTTTCAATTCCTCCTTTCCATATTTTCGATGTTTTCTGGTAGGGGACAGGCTTGAACCACTGTGTGTCTCCCTGTCAGAATGTCATTGGGAGAAACTAAGACGTCGGCTACCACTCCTCGACCTACTTCTTCTCCCATGGGTTCTGTGACTCTCCGTTGTACTTGAGTCTCTTCCCTTCTCGAGTTTCTTCTCTATTCTTTCCAGGCTCTTAAAAAATTTTAAGTTTAATTCACCCTACCGATCTCTGACTTTCATGGACTTTCGGCTATCATCTTGACGAGCCTTGGCCTCTCTTTGCAGTCCTTCAATGATTTTCATTATGTGTCCTTCCTTATCCTTCTCTTTTCCATTCCCATTAGAGTTCGATCCTTCGACTCCCATATTGATGTCCTTTCCTTCCCGTTCGTCTCCTGTTTTGGAGGCAATCATCACTGTTGCACCCTTTTCGTCACCTTGGTGATCAAATAAGAGGTGCTTGCATGCCTAGTTGGGTCTTGCTGAGTAGGACAGTTGTAGAGGAAAGAGTTAGAGAAAGAAAAACAAAACTATAAGCAAGAATTAAACTAATAACAACTAAAATCATAAGTAAAGGGACATAGAGATAACAAAAACAAAAATACCAATATCACCAATGTTTTTAGGCTGATCTATTGATGAAATCAAAGAACCAAGAAGAAAGGGGACTATGAGTCCCTTCTTCCTCCAAGGGAAGGCTCTTGGACCCTCACAATCTTGCTCTCCTTACAACAAGAAAAATGAAAATGATGATGAAAGAACTCCTTGCAAACCCACTCAATGGATAGGTGGATTGCTCAATTAAATGGTGCCAATCTGCTCTTGTCAAGGATGGAGTCCTTAAAACAATATAGGCAACATAACATTACATAGAATTCCTTGAGAAAATGAGGTGCATTCATGGCTTTTTATAGCATTGCATTGGGTTATTGTGTAACTTCTTTGTAGTGTGAAAAGAGGTCATTTAGGGCATTATTAGGTCTTTGACCAGCCCACCATTCGGATCCAGCCCAGATTCGGAGGTCAAATCATCTTGGGAGCTGAACCATAAGTGGTTGGGAGGCCAACCACATTCATAAATGTGTCGTTTAGCAGGTGCACGGATTTTTGCGCTAACAGGCGCGCATCGTGCACGTATGCGCGCATTCAACGTTCCTATTCCGCGCATGTGCGTGCGCGCCCAACTTATGTAAAGTGCTCTTCAATTTTTCACTACTTTGTATAGTTTTTGACCTTTTTGAATGATGTGATATTAATTCAGGGCCATGAAATGACTTCATTACTGTTTGACGATGCTGAGTTCTTGTCGCCATGTGCGGACGAAATTTCAGTGATAACAGATGCCCCCTGATGGATGAGGTTAGGAGCATACGTATAGCCAAAATCAATCAATGTTTCTTCTACTGAGAATGTTGTTGTAAGATAGAGCAATAGTGGGATCATTCAGAGCGATCCGTTGGAGGAAAAAGGAACCGGTAGGACCCGACCTTCTATGAGGTGTGAAAAATAGAAAACTGTGTACAAACGAGGTGGGCATGCCCCATGCTCGTGTTATGTATCTCTGAAAAAAGATGACGGAAATGTGGATGTAGACAACTGCAGCGCCCTCGGTGGCGGTGATGATAAAGGCAGAAGACAATTCTGCAAAGGAACATACTCTAAATAACAGGCAATGATCGCAGTAATAGGTATCGACGATGATGCGGGCATTGATGGCCCTACCAAGTTCAGAGGTCTTCGGCAAATGATGAAAATAACTGCAATAGTCGTAAAGTAAGACCCACCATAACATGAGAAAGTGTTGGCATCGAATGTTATGGGGGGCAATGATAGCAGGGAGCAATGGTGTTTCACCCTGTGTCGTCCGAGATCTCTCATGGAATGGAGAATGAGAATCAAGATACTGTCACCCTTCCAGAAAATTGTGCTGATGTCGACAAAAGGGGAATGCGACTCCCAGAAGCACAGGGCTTCGTGGAATCTACTGAGGTGAGGAAGTGGCAGAGGTACATGGACAAAGTCAAGAAGTGGGAAGACTCAAGACTGCCCTTGGTTGGAGGATGTATGAGATAAAGAGTGGCCGCAACCGTGTAACTAGGTCGAGTGTCAGGAGGACGACAAGACCGGTGATAAGTTGTGCCAAAGGCGGAACAAGGTGAACAAATTCAGAGGGTAGAGGTAAGTGACCTGTGGGGTACTTTGAAGATATGGACGATGCCGGCAAGAGTAGATGAGAAGTAATGCTCCAACCAAGGGTGACATGGGTTGCGTGTGGCCAAAAGGAAGAAAGAAAGTCGCCAAAGGTGACGACAAAAAGAGAATGTAATGACTGGAAATAAAGGTGTTTGTACAATAAATAACGAATAATTGGGGAGAAATGTACAAATACAGAAACGGGTGCCCCAGTGTGAGATGAGTAGCCCACGTAGGGCATAATGTGCTTGGAAGATTGATGAAGGGTGGGGGCCCCATTGGTGAGTTTCTGTATGAGGTAGGTGAAATGAAGGTAGGTTCGCAGATGGGCAAACTGATTGTGGATGAAATGGAGGGTTCATGATACTGTGCAGGTAAAAAATAGAACCGTAAAGAGATAATCTGGGAGTTCGTGTGGGAAATCTAGCAAAATGAGGAGAAGGAGTATGTGGCTGATTCACGTCATGATGAAAGACTATCGGGACTCCCATCCCTAAAGGGTAATGAAAAAACAACATGATTGTCAAAAAGTGGCAAAAGGTGCTATGAATGGGACAACTCATGTGGGTAAGAATGCTACCGGGTAATAGTACCGAAGATGCAACTAGAGGCGTGGGTACTGCAGAGCTGGGAAGGGGGATCCTAGAGGCCAATATCATAGGGTGTGACTGGAAAGGTAAATGCGATACAGTGGGAAAGACTACATGCCAGTGCTGAGTATATACCTGAAGGGGTGATGCCGATGGATGATGAGCAAGTACCTGCACACAGAAAAACCAAATACCCAAAGTGAACTATATCTGAAGAGAATCAAAGACATGAGCATGTATTTGATAAATGTGACTATGCGTGTGTGTACCTGACCATGATATGAAAAAAAAGGTGCCCCAGGGGCTTAGGATGAAAAGCGACCCAGGGACTGCGGTGATGTAGGTGACGGGATGATGATCCCGTGGCTGAAGACGGATTGAAAAATGGACACCATGAGCTCCCGGAATGGTGAGTGGAAGTTTGGAAAAAAGGCCTATATATAGCTGTAGGGCCCACATTTCCACCTCATTTGTACCTGCTGCAATAGTGACTGGACGAGCAGTTTTCAGAGGAGATTTGGAGATTCGGGGAGGACGGGGCATCCGATCGATGATTTGCGAGTATCAAGTTAGTGGTCTGATCATCCTGCATAGAAATAGGTTTTCAATTTTTGGGCAGGGTGTGTACAGAGGGCCGTACAGGGGTTTTTTAGGGGGTGTGGGCCCACCATGCGTGGGTGATTTGGTGATATGCGTGTATACGTGTGAGCCTGTACACCGAATAGCTGCGCATGGGTGCACGGTAGGGACAATTTAAGGCGTGCCTGTGAGTTGAACAGGCGCGCACCAGTGCGCGCCTGTGGGTTTGATAGGCGCGCACCTGTGCATGCCTATATGGTGAACAGGTGCGCATAGGGGCGCGCCTGTGAAGCCAACATGTGCGTAATGATGCGCACCTGTGTAGTGCACAGGCACGCATATATGCGCGCTTGTGTAATAAATAGGTGTGCATATATGCGCGCCTGTGTAATGAACAGGCGCACATGTGTGTGCGCCTGTGGGTAATAAAAACCGCGCCTAGGAGGCAAGGTTGAAGGGTAAAAAAAAAAAAGGGTCGTTTTGATATTGTTGAGGGTTGTGTGAGCTGATATAGGGTTTTGTGTTGTCTGCAGGTGGATAGTGGGGACGATGCCAGTGCGGTGGCGAGAGCGAGACTGGGCCCAGTTCCAAGACGCCGTGGCCATTGAGGGGCCCGGTGTGTGTGGGAATTTAGCAACCTGCGGGTTGTTAAAGTTCTTTGAGTGCCCGTTGATACGGGCACAGGAGTACTTGCTGTAGTTCCTGGTCCAGATGTGGAGTCCGGAGCTGCATTGCTTCCTCGTGCGAGGAGAGAATATCCCCGTCACTGCGGTGGAGGATGTATATTTCCTCACTGGGCTCCCCTTTCGGGGAACGCCCCTACCGGCGGAGCCAGTGCTGCCTAGGGGTACTTTTCTTGCCGATGTTGGCTGGAGATATTGTTCAGGTGAGAACTTTATGTCCGGTACGATGGTGAGCATCTCGGCGATAGATTCCCTAGCGCATCCCTGTATAGCAGCGATGATTATATGAGTGTATGGGTCACTGGCGACCCAGCGGATCAGTGGTGGCCAGTTGCTGGTGCTGGAGAGAGTGTTGGACGGCAAGCGTTTCGCTTGGGGGCTGACGCTACATGCGAGGATGGTGGCACAGTTGGACCACTATCCGTCGACTGATGCAGGAGATTTTGCATTTGGATCTATCTTAGTGGCCTGGTTTTTGGAGAGGGTGTCGATGTTGCGCCCGAGGATCTTACTGGAGATGCTGGGGGCACGAGAGCCACGGTTGAGGCGGCGGTCGACTATTTTGGTTCATCACGGTGGTGGCGAAGGTGGCCACTTCTTCTCAGCTGAGGCAACACAGGTGTGGTGGCAGATGCCACAGGTGATACTGCGGTACCCCTATGTTGGGGTGGACTTCCGGGGTGACCCGGACATGGTGCTACCTCCAGGGGAGGTGTTTGACCATCGAGGTATGTTTAGTATCTGGTGTGCATGTTTTTTGGTTTATGTTTTTTGAGATTTTAGTCCATACGTATATGATATAGATGTTGATACTATCTTTTGTTGTTGTTTTTTGCATGTGCAGATGTGGCACCTCACGGGCGCGAGGTGGAGATGCAGAGAGCGTCGGCTCGTCGAGAGCCGGAGAGATTACCGCATGGAGAGAGACGTCGGCGGGATGATGCTGCGGGGTGACCAGCTGAGCCTGAGAGGGCAGCGAGGAGGCACCGGTTCGATGAACCTGGTGTGGGGCCATCACACGCTCCTCCGACAGTGGCCAGAGTAGATTTTGATGATATACGCCGTTGTCTGGAGATGATTTTGTAGGATGTGCCTGAGGGCATGTGGACGCGCATCTAGGATGAGAGTTTCCTGGAGCAGTGTGTAGGGGTACCGCCACCATGGCGGGACATAGTGCGGAGAGCAGCAGTGCTTGCTGCCATGACAAGTGGATGCCTACCGCCAGGGCAGGAGGGTTTTGTGGGTGGTCCACCACCGCCTGGGGCAGGTGGGGGTGGGCCACCACCACCTGAGGGAGGAGCAGGTGGTGGCGCGATAGAGGCACCATGAGTGGTGCATGATGTATATCATTTGTTGTATATAGGCTGGTGAGCCCATTTTTGTACCGAGGTGCTGTATTGGCTTGCGGATACATGTATTTTTTGTATGTAAACATTTGGATGGCCTGATGGGCTTTTATATATATATGAGTACACATTTTTGAGATCCTGATGTTGTTTACATGTTTTTTCTGATGTTTTTGTTGAGTACGTCTATTCTATATCTATGTTGTGACAGGTTTTGGTGATATGTTTATGTATATGTAGCTGGATGTGATATATGCCAATCTAACACCATGTTAGCTATTTGATCTGTTGTTTGATTCAATTGTCTTGGAATATGTGTAAATGTAATGGAATCAAAATGTTGAGATAAAAGCCTAACCTGCAGGTATTTTCGAAAGAGACACGGATCACGTACACGGTATACATTGTTGAGTTGGAGAATGACTAGTTGAGAGTCGAGGAAGACGCGAAGGTGACGAATATGATGATGCTGGGCGTCGGCCAAGAGGCCAATGATCACAGTGTATTTAGTTTGGTTGTTGGTTGCTGGCCCCAAACATATGCCACTTGAATAGAGAATTTCATGTGAGGGGGTGTAGATAGCCCAAGCAGCTGAAGCGAGATTTTGTGTCCAACGGCTAGCGTTGTCGGCATAACCAATGTGGTAGGCTGGTGGAGGAAGCATCTGTCAATAGCACAAAGGATAGTTTAGACGAGGGGGGATGAGAAAAAAGATTAAAAATGCTAAAAAAAAGAAATAACCTAAAGTAGAATGACTACTTTTAAGCATAAAATTTCTTGAGATACAACCCATTGACGGGTTACTTGAGAGAGAGGCCTTCGGGGGAGGCCAAGATGTATGCGCCTTTGGTGAGGCAATGTTGGATGATGTAAGGGCCATGCCAAAGTGATTCAAATTTTCCATGGCCAAAGGTATCATGAGAGATATCATAAGCAAGGACGAGGTCACCTTTGCGGAATGATCGAAGGTTCACATGGTGATCAAAGGTAGCCTTGGATCGTTTTTTAGCTGCCTCGTTGTTCTGTAAGGAAGATCGGCGATCTTCATCCAGAGACTCCAAGTTCAGCAAACGCTTGGCCATTGGAGCAGTGTTAGGTAATAGCTCAATTGCGATGCGTAGGGTGGGAATTTCGCACTCGATGGGAAGAGTTGCCTCGACCCCGTGGACTAAATGGAATGGTGTGAAACCAATAGCGGTTTTCACCACCGTTTGATAAGCCCATAGCGCGGAAAATAACATATGATGCCAATTGGTTTTATGTTTATTGACTGTGCGCTATAACATGGTTTTGAGGACTTTGTTAACTGCCTTGACCTGTCCATTTGACTAAGGGTAATATGGTGAGGCAAACTCATGAGAGAAGCCTAACCAAGATGAGAGTTCGATGAATATCTCATTCTCGAAGTGTTTCCCATGATCGAAAACGAGTTGGAGGGGTACTCCAAAGCGGGATATAACGTGGTTGAAGAAAAAACGCGTTGCAGTGTTAGCGGTGTTGTTGAAAGTGGGTATAGCTTCGGCCCATTTGGTGAATTAGTCAACGACGACAATGATGTATTTTTACCATTGTTGGAGGGGGGATTACAAGTCATAAAGTAGATGCCCCATTTACAAAAAGGGTCGGAAGTAATAACAGGGTGAAGTAGAGCGGGGGGAGCTCGGGCTTTGTTGGCGTAGAGATGACATTGTTCACATCGTTTCATGGCATGGATGCAATCATGAAACAAGGTAGGACAAAAGTAAATGGCTCGGATAATATTTTGAGCAGTGGATATACCCGAAATATGGCCCCCACATGCGCCGCTGTGGCAGTCATTTAAGACTCTGTTGGCCTCGTCAATAGTCAGGCATCGACGAAGAATGGTGTCGACACCCCGCCAGTATAGGATTTCTCCGATGAGGAGATAGCGGGGGGCCTGATGGAGAATACGTTAATGATCATCTCGTGAAAGGTGGTTACCGAACTTCTGAGTTCGTAGGTAGATGAGAAGGTCGCCATACCATGGATCATCCGAAGTGATGTAAAAGAGATGTTCGTCAGGAAAGTCGGTGTTGACGGGGGCACTAGTAGTGTTAGAGGGGAGGGTCGTGACAAGTTCGACAAGAACGAGGGCCTTCTTACTCTTAGGTGTTGAGAACTCAAGGTCGTATTCCTGAAGGATAATGATCCATCGAGCGAAGTTTCCGTTAACTTGCCGACGACTGAGCAAGTACTGCATAGGGTTGGAATCTGTGACGACCTTTGTGGTGTGAAGCAGGATGTAATGGCGTAGTTTCTGGACTGCAAGGACAACTACAAGTGCAAGTTTCTCTTCATGTTTATACTTCAAGGGTGGTCCTGAGAGGTTCTTACTAACATAGTAAATGAGGTGTTCATGATTGTCATCTCTGAGCTAGACGAGGACGTCGGCTACTGATACAACTGAGGCTGATATGTAGAGGATGTAGTCGCGATTGTAGTCACTAATTAAAGGCGCATTTGAAAGCGCTACTTTAATATCGTCAAATGACTGTTGGGCATGGTTGTCCCAGTGAAATGGGATGTCGTGACGTACTAAGCGAAGGAAGCCATGTGCGTGTATGGCATAATCCAGAACAAAGCATCTAAGAAAGTTAGCTTTTCCCTGTAGACTCTGCAGTTGTCGTAAATTCTGGGGAGGTGGAATTTCGGTGATGGCTTGGACTTTGAGGGGATCCACGGTAATACTGCTTTGGGAAACAATAAAATCGAGGAGGCGCCCTACGGTGACATAGAACACACACTTGAGAGGATTCAAGCGGATGTTGTACTGACAACACCATTGAAAAATGATTCGTAAATCGTCAATATGCTGGGTGCGTTTCTTGGATCGAGCTGTGAGGTCGTCCAAGTAGGCAAGGATGATTTTAGCCAGATCATGGAAGATGTATGTCATCGCCCGCTGGAAAGTTGCGTCGGCATTATTTAAGCCGAAAGGAATGACACGATATACAAAGGTACCCCATGGGGTAGTGAATGCGGTTTTATACTGATCGGCTTGGTGGATTTGGATTTGGTTATAGCCAGAGAACCCGTCCATAAATGAGAGAGCCTCGTGGCTGGCGCAGTCATCGATAATTTGATCGATGAAAGGTGTTAGAAAGTTGTCTTTGGGACATGCGTTATTGAGATCACGAAAGTCTGTGCAAACGCGGATAGTGCCCTGTTTTTTGTCGACGGGTACAGGTTTGGAAACCCATGAAGTATAAGCAATGGGGTAAATAAACCCGGCAGCGTGTAATTTGTCAATTTCGGCTTTGATAGCCGCGGCTTTGGATGGGTGTAGCGGTCGCTGTTTTTGGCGGACTGGTGTGATGTCGGGCCAGGTATCGATGCGATGTTCGACAATGGAGGGATCGAGGCTAGGCATTTCCGTGTATGACCACGCGAAAATATCCCTATATTCCTGGAAGAGGGCTTTAAATGCGGTGATTTCCTGAGGAGTGCAAGCAGCTCCAATGGTGATTTCTTCAACGATGGCATTTTTAATGGAAATGTCGATTTTGATGGTGGGGGAAATGTTGGCCATGTTGCCTTCTTCAAACGCATCAGGGGAAGGAATGGGATTGTTGAACCAATCGATAGGCCCGGAGGGGATAAAATCTTTGGTTTCGATTGTGTAAATGGGGTTTTGGTTAGGAGGCATGGGGGCTTCCTGTGGAGAGAAGAGTGCACGGTGATGTAGCGCATCCCAGGGAGAGTCTGGGTGGTTTAGTTCTTCAAGTATTTCCTCATCGCATTGGAAATGTCGGGAATACAAGGGGTCGTGAGGAGTGATATCGGTGACAGTGTGGTTGCCCCCTGATGAAGAGGCAGGCAGAAAAATGCTAGGAGGTGGGGAGGGTTCACTCGACAGAAACCATATATTGAAGTACTAAGGGGTACCCGTGGTGGTTGGGTGGAGAGTGTCCGTAGGGGAATGAGTAGGATAATTGGGGGGGTTACGGGGTAAATCCTCAGAGACGTCATATAAGAACCATGGAGGCGTTGGGAGTGCCTCGGGTTCGGGGGAAATGACACGAAGATCCTCTACTGACGAGGTAAGGTCAATTATCGCCTCTGCAGGTTGGTGAAGCAGGGCCAATTGATGTTGCCTGTATTCAAGGATCATAGGACACTGGTATGTAAAATGAGCTAATGAATCACATAGAGAGCAAGGGCATCTCATACGTTCATTAACGGAAGTGGTGACATAACAAATGTCAATGATATTTGTTGAAGAGGACGTAGCAGGGTGTGGGTTGTTCTAGAAGTTCTGGCGCACGGCGGCCAATGTCTGCCGAAAGCGTGGCAGTGCTGGGCAATGATGAGTGTAATAGCCATACTCTAAACAGATAACACAAGTGTATTTGGTCCTCAACCCTTTACTACTAGAAGGGTTGGCGGTATTGGGGGGATTAGCAGTAGTGATGGGTGTTGTGGAAGTTTGATTGGGAGGGATCAAATTTTGTAATTCAGGTAGTGATGGACAATTGTTGGTTTGGTGGCCCTCTTTCTCACATAGTGCACAAGGTGGTGGGATGCGTGGAGGAAGTGGAGCGGTGGGCTCTTTCTTCTTTCTCCTGCCCCCAGCTGTAGCAGGGGGGGTAGTGAGTAGGGGGGTAGAGGGGGTAAGGACGGGGATTGTCATGGGAAGTCCTTCCTATGGGGGAAGGGATGGTCGAGGGACCATCTCTGGTGGGTGTAAACACCAAACTGGGATTGCTAACACCATATTCGGTAGTGTGAGCGTTGCGGCTACCTGAAAAGCTTCGATACCTGGTGGAGGGTAAAAGAAGGGAATTTGGGTAAGGGGTTGGGGGACTGTCTCCCAAACGGGACTAGGCCTTTGAGGGTATGTGGATTCATGGACTGTTGAGTTCGATGAGTGCGCAGGAGGCTCCGACAGAGGTGGTTCTGCGACTAGTGGGACATCAGGAATGACTGAAGCCTCCTGAAGAGGAAGAGCATCCTCTGTCTGAGTTCCATTCAATGATATGACGCATACCTGATTAGTAGGATGAAGGAGGGGTGGTGTTCCGTGGTATGTCCCTAACAAGGATGGATCTTTGAAAATACCAGGACCCATCTCGACGAGTGGGTAGGAATCTTGGTTGGTGTGGATGAGAGGAAGAATGTTATCGAGGTTGGCAGATGGGTTAGGCTCATAATGTGAGACTTGGTCAATGGTCACGATCTTCCCATTGTGGGGGAACATCATTGTCCGAAAGACGGAAGATGCCACTTCCTTCATAGTGTACATGTAGATATGACCGAACAGGATATTATAATCGAGCGGGGCATCGATAACTTCAATATCAATGAGAATAGTCTTTCCACCGAGTTCAATGGGGACATTTTGGAAGAGCCCTTCAGGAGAGGATGGTCATCCGTCATAAGCTCGTAATGTGATGGCAGAGGGTATGAGTTACGGGGAACCAATTTTCTGCCATACTGTTTTGGACATGATGCACGTAGAGGCACCTTCATCGATGATACACCGATTAACTGTGATGTTCTGTATTTTCACTGGTATTTGAAAAGAAATCAAGGCGGGAAGACGAGGTTCTCTGCTATCAAGATCAAAGGTGATGAGTCGAGTATTTGCAGGGTCGACTGCCCCCAAGGTGGAAAGTAGAGATTTCCGCTGCGTAGGACAAGTCTGGAGGACTTCCAAGACTGACATGGCAGCCGGGGATTGTGCTAAGTCGTCTACCAAGCAATAATTATGAGCTGCCCTAGCCTGTGGGTTGTGCACATTCCTACGTAAGGGGATGCGAGGGATGCGTAGTGGTGGTTCGACAGAAGGGCGAGGGATCACCAACGGGGGTCTCGTCGGTGTAGGGTTTTCCTTTGGAGAGATGGTAGTAGACTCAACGGGTATATGATACTGACGATTACGCGTTTGCAGAAGGATTTCTTCCTCACTGGTGAGAAGAATTGTACGCTCTGCTGGATTGTTGGGGTTGTGGTATTGTCCCACCTGAGGGGGGGGATGTTGTGTGTCCTGTTGGGTTTTTATCACACCTTGATGTGGAATAGGATTTTGTAGCACGGTGGGAGGGGGTTGTTGTACATATTGTTGTGGTGCCTGTTGAGGGGCAGTTTGTGCAGGAGAATTGGGAAGATTACCCGAGTCTTTCAACTGTTTGAAATCAACGATCTGGGGGAAATGGTGAGTGTAATGACCGAACTCACCACAAAGAGCACATGGGAAGATGGTTTTAACATTATTTCTCCCTTGGCATTTGTTATGATTGCCCCCTTGGGGGTTTTGGTTCCCTTGGTTCGGGTTGCCCCCAGTGGGTTGGTGTTGTGGGGGTTGATTCCCGCCTTGACCTGGGTTGTTGTTATTCCTGTTCCGTCCTTTCTTTTTGGCATTTTTCGATGGATGAGTTGGGTTGGCTATATTCAACTGTTCAAAACTTTGGTATTGTTGAGCAGCCGAAGTTTGAACAAAATTTACCCCTGCATGTGGATGTGGGGAAGCCATGGGTTGTGGAGGACCAGGAAACGGGAAGTATGGATTTTGTGGTGGTACTGATCCATAAGGTACATAGGAAGGTGTGGTGCTTTCACTAGTACTATAAGCTGATGTTGAGGGAGTACCACTGTTTGTGGGAAAAGGTGGATGTATGGGGGGTGCCGGTGGTGGTCCACTGATGGGTGGAGGTATAGCAACAGGGTATGGCTGTTGATAAGGGGGTGGGGGGTAATAAGGAGTGCCCCCATATCCCGATGGGTATTGAGGTGTTCCATACATCGGTGGTGGTTGGGGTTGTGGGCTATGGTGTGTGGTGGCACCTATTAGTCTGTCTGCTGAGTGAGACATCCCCGGTTTGTCTTGGCCAAATGGCATAGGTTTTGGAAGATCAGGAAGTACCGTGTATGAGTATCCAGACTGTGCATAGATGAGGTCATACTGTTGGGCCTTACTGATGGCTTCCTCTTCAAATTGAGGGAAGGTGGAAGCTACATCCTTGCCAAGGAGAGAGACAAGTGATCTAAGAAACCAGTCGAGACACTGTTGCTTGGTGGTTTCTTCTTTACACAAACTACGTCGCCTATGCCACTCATGAATGTGGTCAACGATGTGTGTGGCTAAGGTTTGTTTGAAGTTAGACAGTAGTTCTAGACCATTGTCGTGGCGGATGCGTAGTTGGAAGAAGGTCAATAATGCTTTGGCCAATGACTCAAAGGTCGCATGGGACCCTGATTTTTCTTCGACATACCATTTGGCTGATGGGCCAGTGAGTGTGCGTTGAAATAGTTGCAGTCTGATGGAATCATCCATAATGCTATTGGAAGAGCACCAAAGATGAAAGGTCATGACATGGTTGGCAGGATCATCGCCTGTCTTTCCTTCAAACTTTGGGATGTCTAAAGGAAGTTTTGTTGGCATTGCAGGCCATGTGGTGTCATGCAATATAGGATCATTGGTGAGTTTGGTGAGATCCGGTATGTTGAGAGAGGCCAAATATGGCATCTGTAGTGGGGGGGGAGGTTTAGCTCCGGCCATAGTGTGACGTGAACCTGATCCTTGATGAGGACTAGGTGGGTTGGTGCTCCCTCCTTGAGAGGAAGTGGGTCCCCCGCTTTCGTGTAAAGGAGAGCGAGTGAACGGATGACCTTGGGAAGTTGACCCAAGTAATGTAGAACCAAGCAAAGATGATCCTAATATAGTAGCACTCACAGGAGTGTGTGAAGGAGGTGCCGATGAGTGGGCATGACCAGATACTCCCCCTAAGATAGGAGGGAGATTGAGCAAGCGTCGTGAACGATGGGGGTTCTGTGGTTCCCCTATGATGTCAGACTAACCGTGTGAATGTGTGAAAAAAGTGGTGAGAGTAATATAAAAACAAGAGTCTTTGCTTTGAATGTTGACACAATATATATATCCAAATCAAACTGTAATCAGATGTGCATCATACAAAAAATGAGAAAGAAGCATATATATGGGTAAGTGGGTTTTGTTCGCGTGGGGGAATCAAAATAAAACAAATGCTCGTGTCCTAGAAGACGTAACGTCCTTCGTCTCAAATAGCACTGGACCTTCCAATAGTACTCAACAGTGGGGTCTGAAGTCACTGGAAGAGAAACTAGTGAAGGATGAAACAATTGGTTATAGTGAGGGGTAGAGGGGGCATATCCCGAAAGAGCTGGCGATATTTCCCAATAGCCACAAAAAATCCAATCAAGGTGCAATTGCAGCCCACAATTGCCACCTGGGTAGATGTCCTAAAGTTGGTCACTAGGTACCTCGGTCAAAGTGCGACATTTAGATTTTCGGCCTAAGAAATGGGTCACGGGTTGGATCTCGTCCAAGAGGTGGGTGCCTCAAGGGGGGACGCACAGAACAACCGGACCTCGGCCTTCAACCCTTCACGGGTATCTCCCTGCCTTGTGGTGATTGGAACACTTGACTTGGAGGATTTTTCAGTTCCCTATTTGTCAACCTCTATGTTTTGACAATGTGAGAACCAGATAACGGGGAGTTATTTGGATGCCTATCCCCGAAATCCTACCTAGACTAAAAAATTTCTATTGGAACCTCCCATGGAGGAAAACTTAGTGAGTTTTTAGAAAGATTTTATATGTAGTTGTTTTGGGAGGTTGGGGGTACAAACCAACCTCGTTGATTTAAAAATGGGAGTGGATAGTCCTGTCAAGAAAAGATGGGGTATTTTTGGGAATCCCTTTGGGGGGAAACTTACTTAGACCTCCACGTTTCAAGAAGAAGCTATGTGAGTGATAAGTGACTTTTGTGTGTGAGTGAAAGTGTGCCAATTTTTAGTGAATTAGATGTCACCTTGCTGCATGTGGAATTCGCTTGGTCCTTACAAAAGTTTGATTACCTAATTAGCTAAGTGCCTTTGGTACAACCTTGCGTAATTCAAAAGCCCTAGGAAGCTAGCATGTGGACATGTGGGTCTGTCACAATCCTTTAAACTCCCTATGGTGACGCAATCTAAGAAAAACTTGAAACTATCCTAGATTGAACATGTGGGCATGTATGGGCCCGTTACAAACCTTTATACTCCCCTAGTGTTTTGATCTAAGAAATCACAAATTCAAACACTATCCTATCTTTGTAACATGTGGGCATGTATGGGCCCGTTACAATATTAAGATGTGTTTAAAAAATAAAACTAAGAGGGGTCCCAAGAAGGGTCGTTGTCCTCTCCTAAAGGTTTTTAAACTTTGTTAAGGGAGGTGAAATCGTTTCCCAATCTTTTTCTGATTCTCAAGTTCGCTTGAAAGCGCGAGAGAAGAGTATACTAAGCGATTGTAATACAACTTCTAGTCTCGATGTGAGTTGAATGTGATTAAAAATGATTACCACCTTATATTGTAAGTCAAAACAAACCATCCATGTGGCAAAAAGAAAATAAGGGAAATTGATTTTTATCCTCCTAAGTGCCTATGTGTGTTTGACTAACCCCTTTATATGATGAGGGGACTAAGTGTGGTGCAGTTTTTAGAGCATGCTTGACATCATTTTTAAGAAAGCTAATAGCCTTCCCCACACCCCAACAGCTTACAATGTGAAATTTTGCTCAGATGCGCGGCCCCTAGTGCAGACAGAGGCGCACAGAGCGCAGGCGTGCGAACAGAGTTGAGTCAAAAAGCGCATGCACGCAAGAAAAAGATGTTACCCAAGCGCATGCGCGCCCGATGCGCTTCTGTGGGGTGGAATACCCGCGCACCTGTGACAAACGACCGAGAAATAAAAATCCGGATGGATTTCTCTCAATTCTCCTTTGAATTGGATGGTTGGCAGGTCGGCCTAGGCCAGTTAGTGCACCTGCAAGTTAAGCAAACTAAAAGAAGAGAAAAATAAACCCAAATGAGGTAGGAATTTGATACCTTTCCCCAGTATGGTCACCAATCTGTTGCACCCTTTTCATCACCTTGGTGAGCAAATAAGAGGTGCTTGCATACCCAGTTGGGTCTTGCTAGGCAGGACAGCTGTAGAGGAAAGAGTTAGAGAAAGAAAAACAAAACTATAAGCAAGAATTAAACTAATAACAACTAAAATCATAAGTAAAGGGACATAGAGATAAAAAAAACAAAAAGACCAATATCACCAATGTTTTTAGGCTGATCTATTGATGAAATCAAAGCACCAAGAAGAAAGGGGACTATGAGTCCCTTCTTCCTCCAAGGGAAGGCTCTTGGACCCTCACAAGCTTGCTCTCCTTACAACA
>ML812564.1:0-15454 GCA_009831015.1 Picea engelmannii
ATAACTACAATATTATTCCTTTGGGTATGCTTTTGTCTCTCACTTTGAGGCTAAGATTAAGATGCATAATTTTGGGTTAATTGAACAACACCTAATTCACTACATATCAAGAAAGCATGGTGCTTAAAGTATGTGCCAAATTAGACATGAGATTACAATGTGGACATAGTGCTTACAGTATGTGCATATGAGATTACAATGTGGAATGCTTGTAATAGTTATATAATAATTTTGTTTTTGGATGCAAATGTTTCTCTTGGATTTAACTCTTAGATTAAAGAAATGTCAACTTTAAATATTCATTGGTACAATTAGATTTTTTTAGACTTGTCAAAAAAAAATGTAATATATGTATGAAAACATGAAAAAAAAATGTAAAATGTATGGAGAAATAGATCAAATTTAAACATATAGTTGTACTATTTCAACTTTAATTTTGAAAAAATAAGTACCAAACATTTTCCTAAATTGTAACAAATTGATAGGACATTAAAGTCACCATTAATATTGTAAGTGATAAGTTGTTATCTATTCTACTTTTCTTTTACAATGAATTCAAAATAACCACGTGGATAAGGTATAGTGATTTCAACAACCATATAGCACACAACTATTTGATTCATTGATTTCAACAATGATAAAGTGCAAAATGATTGGATGTAAATTAATTTTAGTAGTAATATCTTAGAAAAACTCATATTTGATATAGTTATTCACAATGTTATAAATAAAAGTTGTATATTCTTGAAAGCTAATTCAATTTCCTAAGTTTCATCTTCTTACACCATATTCAAATTCATTGTAAAACTACCTTGAATAATCCCTCCAAGTTAACATATTGTTGTTTTTCCATGTTTGTATTGCCACTGACACATCATGAGAGACCATCATTAGCTTATACATACCCATAGTAAAAAATTATTTAATTCATTAATTGTAACAATTATACAATACAAAAAGACCCACACCATTGATTTCAAAGATGATCTAATTCAAAACAAAGACTCATCATTAGCTTACACATATCCATAGTAAAAAATGATTTAATTCATTAATTGTAGCAATTATACAATACAAAAAGACCCACACCATTGATTTCAAGGATGATCTAATTCAAAACAAAGACCTATCATTAGCTTACACATACCCATAGTAAAAAAATATTTAATTCATTAATTGTAATAATTATACAATACAAAAAGACCCACACCATTGATTTCAAGGATGATCTAATTCAAAACAAAAACCTTGATTTAAGTAATGATCTAAAAAGATATCTATATTATTAAGTTAAAGGTTAGAGCCAATTACATTATATAGAAAAACAATTAATTTCAAGGATGATCTAGTTCAAAACAAAGACCTTGATTTAAATAATGATCAAAAAGATATCTATATTAATAAGTTAAAGGTTAGGGCCAATTACATTATATATATATATAGGAAAACAATTAAAACAAACACATTGTAATGAAACTCAAATAAAAAAATATGAAAAATATAATATTATAAAATGTGAGAATATATAGAATGCAAATGAAATGAATGTGATTAGAATAACAGAATAAAATACCTATAGAAACCAAAATATAAATATAATGAATGCCAACTTATATAATGTAAATATCTTATGAAAAACAATTATATATTATAAACAAAAGAAATTTATATAATGAAAATATTGTCAAAATCAATTTAAGATTTCTCATTAATGAGAAGAATCAAATTTATATAATGAAGATATTGTCAAAATCAATTTAAGATTTCTCATTAACGAGAAGAATCAAATATTTTATTTTGAAGTGAAAACCTTTATAAAAAAAAATTACATAAAAAAAATTAATCTATCTGGATAGATAAAAATCCATATTAACACTAATTAATTTACAAATATATTCCAATACAAATTTGAATTACACCATTTGTAATCATAAATGGTCATCTCACAGTGACCTTTGTGCACATTATTCACAAATAAATGATTAGTAGAAACCATGCTTCATGTCAACATCTATTGTCTATCACAACAGCTGTTATTTTGACCCGTTTGAGTACTCATGTTCATCACAATAGCTGTTATTTTGACCCCTTGATATCGTTGATTTCCAGGAGTAAAATGAAAGACGAGGATACAGTGAATGACAGATCCATCATAGTTACAGATGATATCGTTGATTTCCAGGAGTACAAAGAAACACGAGATTACAGTGAATGACATATCCATCATAGTTACAATTCTATGGTTAGCCTAATCCCTGCTGAAATTATCAACTAAACCAACCATTGAAAAGAATACTTGCAGCTTTTCCAACGTTGTAAAATACGTTATATTGAAATGTCCAAAAAATGGTTCAATTTTATTATTTATCTATTATTATGACCTACACTGAGTCCAAACAATGCCAGCAAGAGAAAGCAAATTATTCATTGACTGTGAGCGAGGCCGAATTACTGGGGAGAATTGTTTGAAAGGACAAATACATAATTATGTGAAGAGTTTGAAAGGACATATCACAATTATGTGAACAGTGATTCCCGTAATTTGGTGGAGTCTACTCTTCCTGCCTGTAAAAAGGAGTAATTATGATGGAGAAATGCTCTTAATACCATTAAATCAGATTCAAAACTTTACTTTAGTAGTTCAAATTTACATCTATGATGGATGAACGTTCTTAATACTTAATTATAAAGGAGTTTTCATAGTGAAACATATTAGATATTATTTTAGGGATTCACTGCTTAGTGTAAGTCATTAATCTATGACTCATATTAAGTCTTGAGTCAGAGGTGTCTTGGGATGGGTGATCACCTGGGAAGTTTTGGTTACCTGGTACAAGTCCTGGAAGTGATGATTGATGCTATGCGATTTATTTCCCTGGTTTCAATTCCATTTCTTCACCCCTGTGAGCATCACCGGATGCAATGAGTGCTAAGTAAACTACTCAAATCATGAAAATTATTGATAAATTACTACTAATACTTATAGATATTTCTATAAATCATAAATTAATAACTTACCCTAAACAGTTAATCTCAAAAATAAATTCTTAATATTGTTAATTCAGAATCAAAACTTTATTTTATAATTTGAAATTTACACACAATTCAGTTTGAAACAGTCAATTTGCAGTTTGGTTCGAAACACTCAATTTGTCGTTATTATGGTAGAGAAAGGAGTGACGTTACAAGTGGAGATTTCTTTTTGGTTACGTAACCTCTCTTTGCGTTATTAATTTTAAACATGTTGTGATTCTTCATTTTAAAATGGTTTTATCATTTAAGAAAATTCAAAACTAAACCAGGTCAGAACTTTTCAATATAAAATTTTCTTTTATAACAAAATTTCGGAAAAAAAAATTCACCTAAAAATTTTGGCTTTGGCTCAATATATATAAACGTTTTATCTTTTTAAGTTTTTTTTTTGGGTAACTATCACTAGAATCGGATAAGGTAATTATTAGTGAAATTGTAATTTTACAATATTCAAATCCTATTTTGAACATATAAATTAATTTAGCATCCTAGCAAATTTATTATACATTAATATTTAATTTCAACACTCAAATCTGTAATTTCAATTATTTTTTTAAATTTCTAACCTGATTATAAATGAAACCCTTTAAAAAATATATATAAAAATAAATAAAAAATAAGTGAAAAAAATTTAGATATACACTTAGACTCAGTGAAAGTGAAAGATGTCACTTCTCATAACCTGCATTACATTGTTTTCACTGGCACTCAACATAAATGGTTCAATCATTAATAGTGAAATGCAATGATTTCACTATCATTGACTTGCAGTCGCTCACCACTTGATTTGGCATTACCGGCATCTTTGAAACGCTTATATCAATGGTGTCTTTCTAGGTTAAAAATAACAGCCTTGAATACCACATGCTGCAACATTATATAATATATGCTGCAGTATTATATACTACTTGCTGTAGCATTATTATAAATTCTTATTTTCAAGTATTATATCGAGAAGATTCTTATCGCTGTCAAATTTGGTTTTCCCAATTGACCTAGAAAAATAAGAAATTGAAGTTGACATTAACCATCCCAGAAAAAATATCTGATCCTTATATATATTTCATTGAATAATAATGATGATTAGTTGTGAAAACGACTCATAATCCCATTCAGTAGGAGTCTAATTAATTTAATTTAATCAGATAGGCATTTTTTCTTCCTCGTCCAAATTTGGCCATTCAAAATTTTATGGTCATTTAAAAAAGGTCAATAGTTTCTAGAACTCTAATCCATTTTTTAAGATTTAGATCAATTTTGAATATAACAGCACAGAGTTACAACATACATAAGATTTAGATTATGTAAATCTCTAACCATACATAAAATTTAGAACAGGTGAATCTTTGACCATACATGAAAGTTGAACCAAATTCAATAAATCTAACAAGTATTCAAATAACTTATTCGAATAAGTATATCTTAACACACAATAGATCCCCACAAATCTGGCTTTTTCCCAGTTCTTTACGCGACAACGACAACAGAGCACCCAAGTGTAATCTAATTTGTCTACGTGAGTCTCACTGTAACAGAAAAAACGGGAATAAATTCATTGCTTCAACTCAGATAAATATTTTATTGCCTGCTTGACGGTAGCTTTATAATTGACAACATAGCTTTCAAACTATTTTAATGCCTGCAGTGATCATGGTGTCACCCATGACATAAACTTATCAGTCATGGCGATTATTCCGGCTTTATCAACGCAATCGCTAAAAAAATTCCAAAGGTTTTCAAAGTCCGCAGATTCCGTATTTTTCGGTGTTAAAACCACTCGTTTTCGAAATTTATTCTGCCCTTTTTTTTTTTGAAGGGTTTCAAAGCGAAGAGGGGCCTTCAGGATTTGACTTATTTGTGAGGATTGTCTTTAAAAAAAATCATATTGCGGAGCGTAGCCACCTGGACAAGGGTGAGAATAGTGTAAAGTTGGTGGTTTAATGCAACGTTGGGTATGAATTCTCCATGTGTTTATTGCTTCTTCTCCGATTTCTCAGACGTCTCATTCCCATCCACTGTTTCTTCTGTGAATGTCTATACATCGTTGTTGAGATGCCATCTCGATTCAAAATTGAGTCTAGATCTCAAATCCTAAAACCCTAATTTCTCTTGCATCGTAATCTTAATTCTAAAAACCCTAACTTCTCTTGCATTCATAGTATATTTGATAGTATACTTGTTGAGGTGTCCTCTCTATTCAAAGTTGAGTCTAGATCTCAAATCCTAAAACCCTAATTTCTCTTTTATATAGTAATCTTAATTCTAAAAACCCTAACTTTTTCTTGCATCCATAGTATATTTGATAGTATACTTGTTTTAAGGAAGATGAATAAACCCTAATTTCTCTTGTATAGTAATCTTAATTCTAAAAACCCTAACTTTTCTTGCATCCATAGTATATTTGATAGTATACTTGTTTTAAGGAATATGAATATTAGCCTGGATTCGAAACTTCAATCACAACATGACTTCTATAACATGACTTGTATTGTGGACTGTCCAGAAAAATTCTCTCTAAATTCACACCACAAAAATCCTTTACGTTGTTGTTGAGGTGCCATCTCGATTCAAAGGTGAGTCTAAACCTTCTTAGTGACAAAATTCAAATCTTAAAACCCTAACTTCTCTCGCATAGTAACCTTCAAAACCCTAACTTCTCTTACATCCACAGTATACTTGTTTTATTAAAGATGAATACTGGCCTGGATTCGAAAAGTCTATCACAACATGACTTCTACTGTGGACTGTTCAGAAAAAATCTCTCAAAATTCACAACATAGAGGAGCCTTTTTTTTTTTGTTTAAGGTTTCAAAGGGAAGAGGGGCCTTTAGGATTTGACTTATTTGTGAGGATTTTCATATTGGGGAGCGTAGCCACCTGGACAAGGTTGAGAATAGTGTAAAGTTGGTGGTTTAAGGCAACGTTGGGTATGAATTCTCCATGTGTTTATTGCTTCTTCTCCGATTTCTCATTTCCATCCACTGTTTCTTCTGTGAATGTGTATACATCGTTGTTGAGGTGCCATAGTTGAGTCTAAACCTTCTTAGTGACAAAATTCAAATTCTAAAATCTTAATTTCTCTTGCATTTTAATCTTAACTCTAAAAACCCTAATTTCTCTTGCATTCATAGTATACTTATTTATATTTAAAGGAAGATGAATACTAGCCTGAATTCAAATGTCAATCACAACATGACTTTTACTGTGAACTGTCCAGAAAAATTCTCTCTAAATTCACACCACAGAAATCCTTTACATTGTTGTTGAAGTGCCATCTCGATTCAAAGGTGAGTCTAGACCTCCTTAGTGACAAAATTCAAATCCTAAAACCCTAACTTCTCTTGCATAGTAACCTTAAAAACCCTAACTTCTCTTACATCCATAGTATACTTGTTTTAAGAAAGATGAATACCTCCTTTACATTGTTGTTGAAGTGCCATCTCGATTCAAAGGTGAGTCTAGACCTCCTTAGTGACAAAATTCAAATCCTAAAACCCTAACTTCTCTTGCATAGTAACCTTAAAAACCCTAACTTCTCTTACATCCATACTATACTTGATAGTATACTTGTTTTAAGAAAGATGAATACCTGGATTCGAAAAGTCACAACATGACTTCTACTGTGGACTGTCCATGACTTCTATTGTGGACTGTCCAGAAGAATTCTCTCAAAATTCATAACACATAAATCTTAAAACAGTTAAAATTCAAAAAATTCAAATAGCTAAGTTGAAACAAGACTTCTTCCTATTCCATGGCTAGGGTTTCACAGACAAGTTTTAAATCGATCATTTTTATATCGAGAAAAGTCTATCCGAGTTTAGAGGGACAAGGGGCGTCTTGTATGGCTCCCTTATGTAAGATGAAAGGCTGCACACACCGGTACCTATTGCAGGATTCTTTTTGCCATAGGTAATCGTTGCTTGTTATTCCCATTCACTTCGTCTCTGGTTCAATTGCCAACTTTTTTTTTTTTATCTTTTCTAAACCACGACCACATGGTATGCAGGGTTTCTTGTAATGTTGGCGACACACCAACTTGAATATGGTCGTCCCTACCCTAACTAGAAGGTCGATTCGTAAAGATAACTTTATGAGCGAGACTACCATGAAACAAGCGTTTTATTACAGCAAAGACAGAGTGCTTCAACTTCATTATAGTTTGTTTCTATTAAGGCTTAGGGTAGACAACATGTTGAATTCAGAATCATCACTGTTCTATTTTTATCTGAATAATTTATTTTTAATTCTTAGTGCAGAAGGGTTTGCTAGGTTTTCTGTTTTTCCTTCTTGAATGTTGCTCTTCTTCCTATAGAAGAATGATCATTATAAACGATGAAGGTGTAATCTCCCGAGTTCGTCTCCCATTTACAGGTATCTTTTCCTTCCTTTATTTATTTTCTCTTAGCAATTCAATGTTTATGGGGCCAATATGGAATAGCAAGGAGACATCTCTCCCTCAAGTAGAAGCACACTCATGGTATTAGCAATCATTAGGGTTTACATTTTCAATTTTTAATGCAAGGGTTTTCCCTACATGCCATACTTCATGGGTTTAAGTCAATCGAGACCTCTCATTCAACTCTTAGGGTTTCACACATAAGTTCTAGTTCACTCATTCAACTCCTAGGGTTTCACACATAAGTTCTAGTTCAGGTTGATTTGGTCATTTTTTTGAAACCACTTGGATTGAGAGAGTGAAAGGTTGTTCACAAGAGTATTCATAATTGGATATTCATTTTGGTGTAGGTTATGGTTATTTGTTTTTTTTATTCATTTCATCTTAGGTTGAAAGGTTAACTTTTTATTTTCTCTTTTCTAAACCAGGAAGAGATGTTATATACGGTTTCTTTTACTATTGAGTAACAGTGTAAAGTGCTCAATAATGCAGAGTGAATATGGATATCCATAACTTAACAAGAAGATTGATTTAGCAAACTTGCTCAACTTCATTATAATCTGCTTCAATCAAGATTGATTGAGTTTTATGCTAGAAAATATGAAGCCCTCCAACTTCATTATGCTTTTTTTCAATTAAGTATCCATAACTTAACTAGAAGATTGATTTAGCAAACTTGCTCCAACTTCATTATAATCTTCTTCAATTAAGGTTGATTGAGTTTTATGCTAGCAAATATGAAGCCCTCCAACTTCATTATGTTTTTTTTTAATTAAGCTTGGTTGAGTTTTATGCTAGCAAAGATGAAGTGTTCCAACTCCATTATACTATGTTTCTCTTAAGGCTTAGAGTAGACAGCTTAGAGTAGACAACATGTTGAGTTATATTCCTCACTACTCTATTTCTCTCTTAATATATAGACAACTTTTCTTGAGTCGTTTCCTAGATTAGGTTCCAAACCCATTGTTTTTGTTTATAATAAAATTAGAGTTATCGTTATTGTTATTATTTGCAACAAAATTCTATCACTACTACAATATAAGGATACAACATCATTGATTTGTGTCGCTATAGCCATCGCGTAGCCATCAAACCCCTACTTGAGTTTTTTGCTAGCACGTTATAGTTGTCATATTAGTATTGTATCTATGATGCTCTAAAGTCTTTTTTTTTTTTTGTTATTTTGTTTTGAATTGTGTTTTCATTGTTATTACATTGTTAGTGGGTCATTTGTGTCTCACTTCAATCTATCTATTGTGCAACACTTGTGTCATGATGTGTCAAAGCTGTTGAAATTTAACAAGGGATGTTCTCATTCATGTTTTTTTGTTTTTTCATGGGGGGACATAAAAGTCATGTTTTAATTGTAAAGTGACTTTTTAAATAAAATTCTTTTATAAAGTGAATGTACTTAAGTTCTGGGTCCCAAAATAATTTAATATGCATTTATTAGTTATTTTGTAATTAATGAGGACCATTAAATGTGAACCCTCAGATTAGACTTATGATAGCCATTAGATTGAGTTGGTTATGTAAGTTACGGTTTCTTGGGAAAAGAGAGAGTACATATACATGTTTGGGAAATAAGAAAAACACATAGAGAAGAAAAGGAGAGAGAGATCAGATTTCTAGAGAGAGTTTAGAGAAAAGTTTCCAAAGTAAATCAGAGTGCATGATTCCCAAGAAAATGACATCATACAATCCATACAACACAAGAGAGAACAATCCGTAGAGAGAGAGGACAGTTTGTACAATAAGAGGGAGGCACAATTTTAAAGGAAAAAGTTTGTACAAGTCGTATTGTACCTGTTGGAACGATTCTCGAGGAATATTACTGTGTATATTGTTGTTGTTTGGCATATGTATAGTGACACGATTTCCCAAGCATAAATTGGGATGTAGTTTGTGGCATATGTGGGTAGTTTTGGAGCTTGTTTCATGGTAGAGATAAGTTGATTTGCATTTGTGATTTTGTTGAGTTGGAATCATTAAATTCTGAGTTGTAAAGGAAGTTTCAAATTTTCTCTTAAATAATAGAAATAATCTCTCTCTAGGGTTTTTCCCATTCTCGGGTTTTTTCCCTTGGTCATTAGACCAAAATTACATGTTTATTTGTTGCACTCTCAGAGTATGGATAAGTGATTTTCTTGACTTAAGTATTTTAGCTTTCAGTTTCTTTCTGTTTTCAAGGCATTTATTAAAGACTAAGATCTCAGATTAGTCAATTGTTTAACAAAATGTATGAATGAGATATTTCTGATGTTTGTCATTAAAAATCTCCGTGGTATCAGGCAAGGGCTTTGTAAGAAGTGCATTGTATAGAATTTGATTCCAGAGTTCGAAAAAGGAAAAGGGGGAACAATTTATAGAATAGTTTTTTGAATATGGTTGCTTCCATAAGATTTGAGGACCAATTAGAAGACATTTCTAACTATTTTCAATGGAAGGTTAGAATGAAAACTATTTTTAAAGAGAAAAAATTGTGGGCTCTTGTCAGTATTGTGGTAACTCCTCCCTCCAATGACCCTATTTCCTTGGATATACATGAAGTCAAAGAGGCCAAATCCCACAGACTTATTTTGAAAGAGTAAAGGATCCACTCATTCCACACATGGTTGAAAAGAAGAAAGCCAATGAAATGTGGGAGGCACTGAAAAATCTATACAAGGATAAGAATGAAAACCGTAAGATGGAACTCAAAGATAAACTACATTCAATCAAGATGACCAAGGGTGAGAGTGTGGTTCCATATCTTACCCGGTTGGCACAAGTTAAGGATGAATTGGAAGCTATGGGGGAAGTCATCTCAGATTCATAGCTTGTGAGGATAGCCTTGAAAGGATTTACCAAGGATTGGGAAGTCTTTGTGAAATGTATTGTGGGACGTGAAAAACTTCCAAATTGGAGCAGACTTTGGGATGATTTCACTCAGGAGGATATCCAGATGAATGGAGAGAAGGGAGGAGAGAAAGATGACGAGGAGAACGTTTCTCTTTTGTCAAATGGAAAGGGAAAAAGTAAGAAGGGTTTCAGGATTGACATCATCAAAGTTTGTTGTTTTGCATGCAATGAATATGTCTACTATGAAACATAGTGTCCCAATAGGAAGGGGAAAAAGGAAAAGGAGAAGGAGAAACAAGTAGCAGCCTCTACAGAGGTAAATGACTTTAATGAGAAATTTGAGAAATATTTTTCTCTTGTATCCATTGTTTCGAGTAGCAACATCAATAACTTTGAGTTTGAAAGGACTTGGTTAGTGGACAATGGGGCCACCAATCATATGACAGTAATACTGGACTCATTTTTGTTCATATATGATATTGGTCCTAACCATGTCATGAATGGGACTCACCAGATCAGAGGAGTCAGCAATGTCAAGTTTTTGTTGGACTTCAGAGAGATCTTGGAAGTAGAAGTGGTATTGTTTGTACCAGGGATGAGAGTTAATCTCCTCTCAGTCTCAACTCTGGAGGATGTTGGATATGTAATCACTTTCAAATGTGGTTATGTTCATATCCATGCAATAGATGATGTTACCATCAAGATAGTTCTGAATGGAGAATGAAGAGGAAGAGTATACATAGTGCTTGGCCATCCCGTGGAAGGTCAATCAGATTGGATATTTGAATTAGAGGGGGAACAAGTGTTAATGTTTAAGCCATTATTATAGTTCTTTGCATTTCAATAGATAACAATAGCATAACACAAGATCACTAAGAAATACACAATCACAAGAGACACAACTTCTCAAGTTGGGTGGTTATAACCACCTTTATTATATTTCGGGTCCTCTTGATATATTCTGGGGCCGACTTCTTCTTTTTCCTTTTACAATTACATTATGACCAATCCACAAAAGGGGATTTGGTCCTTATACAATAGCCGACATGATCAATCCACAATAGGGATTAATCCAATGAATAATATATCAAATAATAATAAGAATACACTTTGCAGTTACATTATTTTAACACTCCCCCTTAACAAGAACGGTATTCTTCAACAACATCATGCAAGAGAGAGGACAACATCATCAACAGCATCAAGTGGGTGAGAGGAAAACATCATCAATATCATCTTGGAACATTGAATGGCGTATCTATAAATCATCGTAAGTTTTCTTCATCGGCAGCACCATCATTCTCAAAGGAATGCAATCATCATCTGCATCAATATGTATTAGTATAAAACTAATACATCATCATCATCACAACACGAGGCTGGCTCATCATAATACAGGATTGGCTTTATGTCACAGCTGTTAAGTTGGAAGTTCAGTACTCATCTTTCTTTACGTCACAGCAATCAAGCTGGAAGCAAGATACTAGACTGGCTTTACGTCACAGCTTCTCAAGCTGGAAGTAGGGTCAACTTCTCAAATTGGGTGGTTATAACCACCTTTATTATATTTTGGGTCCTCTTGATATATTATGGGTCCGACTTCTTCTTTTTCCTTTTACAATTACATTATGACCAATCCACAAAAGGGGATTTGGTCCTTATACAATAGACGACATGATCAATCCACAATAGGGATTGATCCAATGAATAATATATCAAATAATAATAAGAATACACTTTGCAGTTACATTATTTTAACACTCCCCCTTAACAAGAAGGGTATTCTTCAACAACATCATGCAAGAGAGAGGACAACATCATCAACAACATCAAGTGGGTGAGAAGAAAACATCATCAATATCATCTTGGAACATTGATTGGCGTATCTATAAATCATTGTAAGTTTTCTTCATCGGCAACACCATCATTCTTAAAGGAATGCAATCATCGTCTGCATCAATATGTATTAGTATAAAACTAATACATCATCATCATCACAGCACGAGGCTGGCTCATCATAATACAGGACTAGCTTTATGTCACAACTGTTAAGTTGGAAGCTTAGTACTCATCTTGCTTTACGTCACAACAATCAAGCTGGAAGCAAGATACTAGACTGGATTTACGTCACAGCTTCTCAAGATGGAAGTACAATACTAGTCTCATCTCAATGTCTTGCTTTACGTCGCAACCATCAGGTTGGAAGCAAGATACTAGACTAGATTTATGTCATAGTTGTCAAGCCAGAAGCACAGTACTAGTCTCATCTCATCTTATTGCTTTACGTCACAACCATCAAGTTGGAAGCAAGATACTAGGCTGGATTTACGTCACAACTATCAATATGGAAGCTTAGCACTAGTCACATCACATATTCTTGCTTTACATCACAACCATCAGGTTGGAAGCAAGAAACTAGACTGGATTTACGTCACAGCTATCAATCTGGAAGCACAGTGCTAGTCTCATATCATCATCTTGCTTTACGCCACAACTATCAAGCTAGAAGCAAGATACTCGTCCTGCTTTACATCACAACAATCAAGCTGGAAGCAGGATACTCGTCCTTATTTACATCACAGAAATCAAGCTGGAAGCATGATACTAGACTAGATTTACATCGCAGTTGTCAAGCCGGAAGCACAGTTCTAGTCTCATCACATCATCTTTCTTTACATCACAGCAATGAGGCTGGAAGAAAGAGATGTCTCATCACAACAACTACTCCCCCTTTCAAGGAAGGTCCTTTCGGACTATACCAAGCTTATCTCGAAAGTGCTCAAACTTTATACGAGATAGAGGCTTGTTCAACATATCAACAACTTGTTCATCTGTGCTAACGTATTGGAGCTTTATGGCTCCTCTCTGCACCATGTCACGGATGTAATGATATCGGATCTCTATGTGCTTCGACCTGTCATGGAATACAGGATTCTTTGTCATCTTTATGCATCTCTGGTTGTCACATAGGATCGTGGTTTCTTCCATCTCTAGGTCAAATAGATCGGTCAACAACTTTCAAAGCCATATAGCTTCGCAACTAGCAGAACATGCAACAATGTATTCTACTTCTGCTATGCTAAGAGCAGTGCTGGATTACTTTCTACTCAGCCATGAGATCATGGCTGATCCCAAACTGAAACAACATCTTGAAGTGATTTTCCTATTAGAAACACTCCCTGCCCAATCTGCATCAGTATATCCACTCAATGTGAAATCATGATCTCCATCATAGCTGAGACCACAATCTATTGTACCCTTAAGGTACCTCATCACATGTTTTCCATCCACTAAGTGAACATGTCTGGGTTCTACCAGAAATTGACTCAAGGTGTTCACGGAAAAACAAATGTCTAGTCCGGTGTTCGTCATGTACATCAGCAATCCAATAATCTGTCTGTACATCATGGTATCAATCATTCTGACGAAGCATTGACCAGCAGCTTCAGCTTCACTTCCATGGGTGTATTCATAGACTTGCATTCCAACATGTCGAATCTCTTCAGGATTTGACTACATACTTCCCTTGGTTAAGGAAGATCCTCTCTAGACTCTACCATACCTCAAGACCTAAGAAATAATGCATTAGGTCAAGATCTTTCATTTCAAATTCTAAGGAAAGTCTCTTCTTACATTCAATGATGAGATTTTATTCTCCGGTTAAGAATAAGTCATCCACATATAGCAGTAATAACACTGGCTCATCGTTCATAACCTTGAAGTAGAGGTTAGAATCTGCTTTACTCTTGGTAAATCCCAAGCTCGTCAGAAAGCTGTCTATTCGGCCATACCAAGATCTAGGATCTTGCTTCAATCCATACAAGGCTTTCTTCAACTTGCAGACATGAGACTTCCTATCTTCAACTTCAAATCCTTGAGGTTGATCTATATACACTTCCTCTTCGATAACACCATTTAGGAAAGTTGTCTTTATGTCCATCTGGTGTAGCTTCCACTTCATCTTAGCTGTAAGGGATATGATGGTTCTGATCGAAGTGTATCTGGCTACATGAGCAAATGTCTCTTTATAGTCAATGCCTTCTTTTTGAGAAAATCCACGAGTTACAAATATTGCTTTATATTTCTCAATACTTCCATCAAAAGCATGTTTTATTTTGAAGATCCATATGGACGATACCACATCCTTGCTATTTGGTCTGGGAACTATTTCCCATACATCGTTCTTTATTATGAATTGGTATTCTTTTGTCATGGCATCTACCCATTCTTTCTTCCGAATGGCTTCTTCAAAGCAGGTAGGCTCCTTTTCTAGGAGATCACACATCAAATCCATATAACTGGAGAATGGCTTAGGTCTCTTCACATGTCTCGTGGTTTCTTTGGGAACACCATACTTCTCTCCATCTTGAATAATCTCTCTAGCCCAATTTGGCTTTCGTTTATGCAGGATCGTCATTTGAGGAGGTTCTTGAAACTCTGCTATGTCATGATCTTCTAGAATTTCCTCATCAGGGGAAGTCATGACTTCCCTACTTATTCAACAGCTCTGGGAATCTCCCTCACTGATTCTGCAACTCTGGCGATTACGGTTTCCTCTTCATATACCTCTTCAAGATGGAATTTTCTCTATTTCTTGAGTGTTGCATCTTCATCAAAGGTCACATCCCTATTGATATCAATGTCGCAGTGACCTGGTATATAGACCCTGAAGGCCTTGGAGACCTCACAGTATCCCACAAATATTCCCTTCTTTCTTGAGGGTTCCATCTTGTTTCTTTTCTCTTTCGGAATATGTATAAAAACTGGGCAGCAAAATATTTTGAGATGGCTTACCTCTGACTTCTTTCCAGTGAACATCTCTTCAGGGGTCTTGAACCCAAGTGTAATATGGGACTGTTAAATTTACATGCAGCAGCGAGAGCCATTCTCCTGGAGGATGGCTAAGACCCTAGACAAGATCTAGGGCCCCTAGTGCACTCCTGGGGCATGTGGTCTGGGACCAAATTGATAAAGACCCTAGACATATGTTTAGGGCCCCTGGTTTGTAACCAGGGTAACCATGCCTGGGGCATGGGATTCTTGGTCTGGGACCAAGCATTTGAAGACCCTAGATATCTCTAGGGCCCCTGGTTTGTAACCAGGGTAACCATGCCTGGGGCATGGGAGTCTTGGTCTGGGACCAAGCATTTGAAGACCCTAGATATCTCTAGGGCCCCTGGT
>ML812564.1:15877-55728 GCA_009831015.1 Picea engelmannii
CCAAGCATTTAAAGACCCTAGATATATCTAGGGCCCCTGGACTGGGTCCAGGGTGCTCATGCCTGGGGCATGGGTTGATCCTTGGTCTCTGACCTTGGTGTAAAACTTGATGGTACATGACCTTCCTTGAAGAAGGACACAACTACAAGAGGAATAAAGTCCCTTATGCAGTGATGATAAAGTAATAGGTTCACCATATGATTTGAAGGAATGAGTAATGCCACCTTGTTGTCCTTGGTTGATTGTTTTGGACCTTTGGGCTTTTGGTTACTTGTTTGTGGGCTTTGTAAAAACCCCCTTTCCCTTGTTGTGGGCTTTGTTTATTTATTTATGGGTATTTGTTTTATTTTTGGGGGTTAAAATTTAAAAGTTAATAATCACATGTTTAAATGTAAATTTTAAACATGTGATTAATATTATTTTAATTTACCCTCTCACCCTAACCTACAACTATTTAAAGAACCCTCCCTTACTCCTACACACACATCTTATCTTCTTCTATTGTGATACCGTGGAGATACTCAGCTCGCGGCCTCAGTCTGCTGTTGTTTTATGAGTGGAGTGGAACCGTCTGTCTGCTTTGGAGTAGTGTCTCTCTGCTAGCCAGCCGTAGCCTTCTCCTCAATTTCCTGTGCTCCCTAGCTGCTGCCGCGGGTGTCTCTTTTCAGCTGATGTCCACTTTTATGACTGCTGCATCCTCTTCACTGTAGTATGCAGCAACAGTCTCATGTGTGATGAAGAGAGCCGCGACCTCGTATCTATTGAGTGATTGGTTGTTACTTATTTGCTGAAGGTGCCGCCATATATTCTGTTGTGTGTACCGTACTCATCTCAACCGTGGAGTCTTTTGTTAGGGTTTGGTTTTATTGTGTTGGTTCCAGAAACCCTAACTGTGGTGGTATGAAATATTCCTTCAATTTCTTGGTATAAAGATCTCTGATAGATCAAGAACTGAACCTTTAACTGAGCATAACACTCAGACCTATTTCTTTTGTGGTTGTGTATCATCTTCAAAGGTAAGGTAAAGTACCAGGTATGTGTTTCTCACTTTTCTCTCTTAAAGATCAGATCTGAGTTATTTACTTTTGAGCACAGTCATAAAGAAGACGCCTTGTATTATTATTGTTTGGTTCAGATCTTAGATCTATTGTTGTTTAGAGGTGTCATTCATCATTGGCCTTGTATTATTATTGTTTGGTTCAGATCTTAGATCTATTGTTGTTTAGAGGTGTCATTCATCATTGTTTTGATTTAGTTTTAGTATATGATCTGAGTTCTAATTTGCTTCTATAGAACTGTTAACAATGTTTGTGATCTGAACCTATTTATTGCATTCAGCCTGAGTTTACTGTTGGAGTATTTGCATAGATCTCTGATGTTTTATTTAGAGGGTTTGCATATCACTGATAAGAGATATCTATTGTTATATAGGGTTTTCATTTCACTATTTGAGATCTAGGTTTATTGTTTATATGCCTTTATAATCTTAAGATCAGAATTATATTCTACTGTCACTGTCCTCTATAAACCTATATGTTGTTTTGTATTCCAGATCTAAAGTAGTTTTTCTTTCAAAATAAAAAGAGACTGATGTTTTTAAACTTACCCTAAAATCTAACAGGGACAATCAATTTTGCACATATACGGTTGTCATTGTTGCTTCTACCCATAAGCACATAGGAAGATCTTGATCGTGGATCATGGTCTTCACGACTTCTATTATCATTCTGTTCTTTCTTTCAGCCACACTGTTTTGTTGAGGATTATAGGGAGTAGTGAGTTCCCTCTTGATCCCAACATCTTTGCAGAAGCTCGCGAACTCTTTTGAGGTGTATTCTCCTCCATTATCTGACCTGAGTATCTTGATCTTTCTTTTAGAAAGATTATCTATCAAGGCTTTGAATTCCTTGAACTTGCCACTAATGGAGGATGATGGCATTGGGCCACACACATCTGAATGAATGAGTTCAAGGACTCCTTCTGCTTTGTTGTCTCTCTTCGGAAAAGGGTTCTTGATGTTCTTCCCTTGTGCACATCCATTGCATATGCCTTCATGGTCAACCTTGAGTTCTGGTAAACCTGTGACCGCTCTGCATATGTATGGTAGCGCCTTGTAGTTAATGTGAGCTAGTCTTCTATGCCAAATTTCACATGGATTCTCAATGGCATGGGTCATGGCAGCTTCTGAGTGACCCTTTAGCTTAAACAAGCCACCTTCTTCTTTTCCAATGATGATTTCTTCTTTTAAGGTTTCTCCTTTATCACGTTGCCTTCTGCAACCTTCACTATAGCTTCCTTAGGGTTATTACCTATGACCTGGAGCAAGGTCAACAAAACAGCAAGAAAGAATAATATCCTTTTGATAATATAAAGCAATAGCATGAACAATCATCACAGTAGCTCCTTTAGAGTTATCACTTGTAATTTGTCTGGAGAAAAGATTAAAGGTAAGGAATACAATACAAAAATGAGGTCAACACTCTCATAGTGTTGTGATCAAACATTCTTCCATGGAAACCTGGAACTAACACACAAGGTTTCTCCTAGAGGAGGTGTTAGTTGTATCAGGCAAAGAATTTACCTCTATATGCTCACATGCTATCAAGTATAATACCTTACAAATATTGCTATCTCAACTATAGTCATCAACTTTTCATGTGTACCTTTGAATCTTATCAACTTGATTTAATAAAACCTGGAGCCTTGTCCTCAGGAAGGAGTGCTTTCTGTTCTTCCGAGTCTCCTTCACTCAAGATGATGAGTGTTTTCTTCAACCTGTATTATGTACTAAGACAATACACTATCTTGACAGAAGGTTGGGTTGGAGGATAAGTTCTATGATCTCAACTTTTAATCCATCTAATACCTTGACTCAGAAAAGGTTAGAATGAAGGTCATAGCTACAACATGCAACATTGATCAATATAACAAATGGATGCATATCAGAATAATCACACCTGGGTTGCATCATTCCTCTGAATGTGTTGGATCTATGGCAAGAGATCCCTTCTCCTGCAAATACTCTTTAAAGTTTAACCATTTAAACATGTGATTACATACCTCTGATAGCATTTGCAGGTAGTGGCATCATCTGGCAGTAGTGGTAATCATTACCAACTCTTAAAAACTTCAAGGGTGATTTGCAACTGGTACTACGGCTGCAACTGCAACTGCAGTTGATATTGCAACTGGTTCTGAGACTGCAACTGGAACTGCAACTTAGGGTTTTATGAGGAAACCTTAATTTTCAAACTTCAAATTTTGAAATTCTGATTCAGGGGGTAGATGCGCTGAGCTGAGGTGAGTAAGCTGGTGTGTTTGGATCTGAGAAAATCCAACTTTTTCTCCTCCAAACTTGATTTGCGGATTTCTGGACTGGTGCTTCTAGTTTTCTGGTACCTCTGGTACTCTGATAATTCTAGTACTTCTGGTACATTGGTTTTTTGGTACTTCTGGTACTTTGTGAAACTAGGGTTTCACTTTTCGAGAGATCTAGCCACTGAAAAGGTGCGCTGAGAGTGCCAAAGTAATCCTTGGGGGAGGGCACACTTTTCTATATGGTTTTAGGGTTGAAAAGCTTCACCATAAAAAAGCCCTAATTTGCATGTACAGTGATAGTGACATTTTTCACTCTTGTGAAAGATGCTCCCTTCAGATTGGCTCTGATACCATGTTAATGTTTAAGCCATTATTATAGTTCTTTGCATTTCAATAGATAACAATAGCATAACACAAGATCACTAAGAAATACACAATCACAAGAGACATGACATGTATCCTGGGAAACCCTCTAGGGGGAAGAAAACCCAGAAAAACTTCCTTATTATAGATAGCCCATACAATGCCAAGAGATAACTTAAACTAATGCAGAAGATCCTCTCCCAAAATATGCGCCACTCTCTCTCCTTCTTCTTCAACTATAGTTCTGAAACTTGTTTCTCAATGAGCAAGTGAGGTGTTTGTCTAATTGAGGCACTTGCCTCCTTATTTATACAAATCTGGCACGTGTGAAGTGTCTCTTCACTAGAAGGGCCGACTTCTCAAACTGGGTGGTTATAACCACCTTTATTATATTTCGGGGCCTCTTGATATATTTTGGGGCCGACTTCTTCTTTTTCCTTTTACAATTACATTATGACCAATCCACAAAAGGGGATTTGGTCCTTATATAATAGCCGACATGATCAATCAACAATGGGGATTGATCCAATGAATAATATATAAAATAAGAATAAGAATACACTTTGCAGTTACATTATTTTAACAACAAGAAGCTCAAAGGACTGAAGGTGCACCCAAATTTCAGTCCTTAGTTTAAGGATCTAGTACTAGAAGAAAGATAAACTAGTATGAGTTAAGCCAGTCAGAAAATGCTTAGAGATGAGACATGATTTCTCGAAGCATCAGTGGAAGGCACAGTTCCACCAGACCAGTTCAAAGGAAACATCCAAGTTCAGAGGGAGCAGCCACTACAGATAGATTGGAGTCTGGGAATGGTCCTGAAAGTGGAAATACTAGGAGGACCTCCCTTGTTAAGAGGGACCGTTGAAATTTAACAAGGGGTTTCATCATTCATGTTTTTTTGTTTTTTCATGGGGGAGGGGGGGGGCATAAAGTCATGTTTCCTAGGCATGTTTTAATTGTAAAGTGACTTTTTAAATAAAGTTCTTTTATAAAGTGAATGTACTTAAGTTGTGGGTCCCAAAGTAAATTAATGTGCAATTATTAATTATTTTGTAATTAATGAGGAGCATTAAATGTGAGCCCTCATATTAGACTTATGATAGCTATTAGATTGAGTTGGTTATGTAAGTTACGGTTTCTTGGGAAAAGAGAGAGTACATATACATGTTTGGGAAATAAGAAACACCATCCTTCTTATCCCCACCATCACCATATTTATTCTCCTCCCTTCTTTATTTATCCCATCATTTTTATTCCCTTCCTAATTGTCTCCATCCTCCCTGAATCCCATCTCTTTCTTTCAAAGTTCAGGCTAATACAATACACTACATTAAAGAAGAAATTGTTAAGTTTTAATGTTGTTATTAGGTTATTTTCAATTTACTAGAACATGCAATGCCTTTCCCAAACAACAACATAAAGAGGATCATTGAAAGAAACACAATCACAAGGTACACAACATTTTACCCTGGGAAACCCTCATGGGGGAGAAAACCTAGCAAAAACTTCCTCAATAATAAATTTACAATACAATACCAAGACTAAGACCAAACCATGAGAGATAAACTAAGACTGAGCATGCACCTCTCTTCTTCTTCCTCCTGCAATTGCAACTGCCTTCAAGATATGTGCACTAGATCAGTGAGTCAGTGAATGAATAAGTGAGGTATCATCCATACTTATATATACTAGTTGAGGAGGCGCTAGGGTTATGTATCTTCAGTTAGTAGGGATGAATTCTTCTAAGAGTGGTTAAAACCACTTTATAAACCCTAGGGGTCGAGTTTACAAATACCACCATATAAGTATGGTTTGACGAATCCATAAAAGGGTATTTGGTTTTATACAAGACCCGACATGATCAATCCACAAAAGGGGATTTGATCTATAAGATAATAACTCAAATATAATTAGAATATTCTTTGAAGTTACAATATTTCAACACTCCCCCTTAACAAGAAGGGTATTCTACTGACATAACCCAATACAACATCATCAGGAGAGAGAGAGAGAGGACAACATCATCATCAACATCCAGAACACTGATTGACACATCTATAAGTCATCATAAGTTTTACTCATCATCAATATCATCATTGTTCATGGCATGGAGTTGGAGTAGTATCATCGTCATCATCATTAGCATGAAGCTAAAACATAAACATCAATAACATGAAGCTAAAACAACAATATCACCAACCTGAGGCTAGTACAACATCATCATCAACATGAGTCCGATACAATCAACACGAGTGTGATACAACATCACCATATGGTAATAGAATGAGGAAGGTGAAACAACAACATTTTGTGTTACTCTGAAATACCATCCTTACCAGATCTTTGGGATCTTCCCAGGAATCATAAGATTCCCTAGGATATAAAATCCTAATAAGCTACCACGTGGTACTCTGACACACCATCCTTACCGGACCTTCAGGATATTCCCAAGAATCAAAATATTCCCTAGGATATAAAATCCTAACGGATCTACCACTACTGACCATGGTTGGCATATACATGCACAGGTACTCTAACAAACCATCCTTACCGGACCTTCTGGATATGCCCAGGGATGATCAATCCCCTAGGATATAAAATCCTAATAGTGCTACTTCTTGTTGTTCAAGATACTATAGTACCGTCAACATCACTCCCCCTTTCGAGGGAGGTCCTTTCGAATAACACCAATATTGTCTTAGAAGTACTCAAACTTCACACGAGACAGAGGCTTGGTCAACACATATGCAACCTTCTCATATGTGCAAACATATTGGAGCTTTACAGCTCCCCTCTACACCATATCATGAATGTAGTGATACTATATCTCTATGTGCTTCGACTTATCATGGAACACTGGGTTATATGTCATCTTTATGAAACTTTGGTTATCACATAGAATCACAGTGGCTTCCATCTCCAGGTTTAACAGACCTATCAACAACTTCCAAATCCATATGGCTTCTCGACTGGCGAAACATGCTGCAACATATTCCGCTTATGTCGTGTTGAGCGCAATACTGGATTTCTTCCTAATTTTCCATGAAGTCATGGTTGACCCCAGACTAAAAAAACATCCTAAAGTGTTATTTTTATCAGAAGCACTTCCAGCACAATCTGAATCAGTATAACCATACAATCTGAAGTAACGATCTCCAGTATAACAAAGACCATAATCCAATGCACCCTTAAGGTATCTCATCACATGCTTTGCATCTACAAGGTGAACACGTCTAGGATCTACCAGATAATGAATCAATTTGTTCATAGAAAATCATATATCTAGCCTGGTATTCTTCAGATACATCAACAAACAAATAATATTTCTATATAGAGTAGCATAAACCAATTATGACGAAGTATCAACCAAGAGCTTCAACTTTGTTTCCATGGGTGTCTTCATGGATTTACATTCCAACATGTAAAATATCTTCAATATTTCAACTGCATACTTTCCTTGGTTAAGGAAGATATTCTCTAGGCTCTGCCAAACTTCAAGACCTAATAAATAATTCATAAGGCCTAGATCTTTCATCTTAAAATCTGCAGCGAGATTCTTCTTACAATCTGTGATGAAATTTTCTTCTCTTGTTAAGAATAATTCATCCACATACAATATCAATATAAATGGCTCATCATTCATAACCCTGAAGTAAAGGTTAGAATCAACTTTACTCTTGGTAAAGCCCAAGCTCTTCAAGAAACTATCAATTCTGCCATACCAAGCTCTAGGAGCTTGCTTCAACCTATACATAGATTTCTTCAACCTGCAGGCATGAGTCTTTCTATATTCAACTTCAAACCCTTATGGTTGTTCTATACACACTTCTTTTTCAATAACACCATTTAAGACGGTTGTTTTCACATCCATCTGGTGTAAATTCCACTTCATTTTGGCTGCAAGAGTTATGATGGTTCAGATAGAATTGTATCTAGCTACAGGAGCAAATGTTTCTTCATAATCAATACCTTCCTTTTGAGAAAAAACATGAGCCACAAATCTTTCTTTATGTTTTTCAATACTTCCTTATGTTGCATGTTTTATCTTGTATATCCACTTGGAAGATACCACATATTTTTTCTTTGGTCTGGGAACTAATTCTATACATCATTCTTTATAATGGATTGATATTCTTTTGTCATGGAATCCACCCATTCTTTCTTCTGAATGGGTTCTTCAAAGCAAACAGGTTCCTTTTCTATGAGATCACACATCAAGGCCATATAACTAGAGAATGGCTTAGGTTTCTTGCTTTTTCTGATGGTTCCTTATGGGGCACCATACTTCTCTACATCTTAAATAAGTTCCCTTGCCAAAGCTATATTTCTCTTGTGAGAGAACATCATCCGGGGAGATTCTTGATATTCTATCATATCATGATCTTCTGTAATCTCATCATCATGGGTAACTGCAACTTCCTTCACTGGTTCTACAACTCTAGGAGCTACAACTTCTTCTTCATATACTTTTTCAAGATGACATTTCCTTGATCTTTTGAGTGTTGCATATTCATCAAAGGTTACATCCCTGTTGATCTCAATATGATGGTAACCTGGTATGTAAATTATGAAGGCCTTAGAGACCTCATACTATCTAACAAATATTCCCTTATTTCCTAAAGGATCCAACTTAGTTTTCCTTTATTTCAGAATGTGTACAAACATTGGACAACCAAATATTTTTAGATGGCTTACTTCTAACTTCTTTCTGGTGAACATTTTGATCGGGGTTCTGAATCCAAGTGCACTATGGGAAAATATATTTTGGACATAAAATTTTGTTCTTTCTGCTTCAGCCCATAAGTGCATTGGAATATCTTGATTGTCAATCATAGTCTTTATTGCTTCCATAATTGTTCTATTATGTCATTCTGCTACACCATTTTGTTGAGGATTATAGGGAGTGGTGAGCTTCCTCTTAATCTCGGCATCTCTGCAAAATCTTCCAAATTCATTTGAGGTGCACTCTCCTCCATTATCTAACCTGAGTATCTTGATTTTTCTATCGGAGAGGTTTTTTACCAAGGATTTGAATTACTTGAACTTTCCGAGTACTTCATCTTTTGATTTTAAGAAACAAACCCAAGTCTTATGAGAGTAATAATCAATAAATGATACATAGTATACATACCTGATTAGAGAGGTTGATGGCATTGGACCACAAACATCTGAGTGGATGAGCTCCAATATTCCTTCTTCTTTACTGTCGCTCATTGGGAAATTATTATTTATGTTCTTTCCTTGTGCACATCCCTTGCATACACCTTCATGATCAACCTTAAATTTTGGTAAACCTATAACTACCTTGATTACTTATGGTAAGTATGTGTAGTTGATGTGAGCTAGTGTTCTATGTCAAAGTTCACAAGGACTCTTAGTGGAGTGATTCAAGGTTGCATCTAAGTGACCTTTTAACTTGTACAAACCACCTTCTTTTGTGTCAATAACAACTTCATTTTCTATGTTTTTTCCTTTGGGCCACATAAGAAATTCACCATCTATGAATGAAACCCTTAATCCTTTCTTATCTAGAGCTGATATAGAAAGTAAGTTCTTTGTCAAACCTGGTACATAAAGTACATCCTTCATTCTCATCGGAGTCTCATAATCAAGTTTTTAGGTGGATTCTCCCAGTCCTTTGATAAGGTACTGATAATCATCTCCAAGTGAAACTTTCTGGGGAAAGTCCTTTTTTGTAAGGCTAGAGAGAATATATTTCTATCCTGTCATGTTCTTTGAGTCATCGTTATCTATGAGCCAAGTATCCTCTCCAGGTGTCACAGATCCTGAGAGGGAGGAAAATAAAACATAATCTTCAATCTCGTCTTTAGTTAGCTTCTTGGGTGGCTCATCATCTTCAAAAGCATGGGAATGATGTCTTTTGTTATTTCTCTTCTTGTATTCTTCCCTTATTGTAGGACAATTCTTAGCAATGTGTCCCATCTTATCACAATGATAACATTGATAAGAGGGGAAATATTTTTCCTTTCTTTGACCCTTATGATATTTGTGGAATCTCTTTGGAGGGTGAGATTATTTATGGAAGTGGGTGAATATCTTTGGGGAGTGATATTATTTATGAAGGTGGGTATCCTTTTGGAAATTAGACCTTTTCTTTCCTCTTTAGCATGAGCATCTAGGGCTTGATCTTTATCCCTTAATAGTATGGCTTATCGGTTGGTTACTCTTGATTCTTCTTGAACACATTCTTCCCATAGACTGTCAAATTGGAGTTTCTTTTTTCTTGCATAGATAGTTTAGATGAAGGCATCCCAAGGTTTTGTGAGACCATTAAGAGTTGTCATGATCCATTAATCTTCATACAAGTTGTCTCCAATTTATTCTAACTATTCTTTGAATTGAGTAACCCTAGAGAAATAGTCTTGAAATGTTTCTCCTTTCTGCATCTTTGTATTATTGATTTGGGTTCCCAAGTTCATCTTCCAGTTGATTTTGTTTCCTTCATACATTCTGGTTAGGGAATTAAACATCTATTTTGGATTATTCTTATAAGACACTTGAGGGATCAAGTGATCTTTAATGGAATCTACAATTATTCTTTTGGCCCTAATAGTATCCTTCTTGTACTTTTCTTTGGGTGCTTCTTCTTCGAGTTTCAGTACATTTTATTTTATGAATTTTGCAAGGTCATTCTCTTCAAGAATGAGTCCAATTATGTACTTCCAGGAAAGGAAATTTTCCACACCTTCTAACTTGTCAACAATCTTGGTGCTTGTAGACATCTTGACCTGGAGCTAGGAAAATGACTAGAAAATGAAAGTGCTCAAAAAATTAATCTGAACTTACAAGGAGATGTGTTGGGCTGAGGTGAGTTGGCTGGAGCTGACTATTTTAGAAAGTTCCAAGTTTTACCCCTTGAAAATTGACCTGCATAAATCTGGACTAGTACTTCTGGTATTGGTTCTAGTTTCCTGGTTTTCTAGATTTATGGTACCAGCCAAAACTAGGGCTTGACTTTCCGAAGAATCTGGCCACTAAAAAAGTTCACTCAAGCTGCCAAAATATGCGCAAGGGAAAGGAACACTTCCCATGATAGGTTTTGGTCAAAAATTAATCTTCAGTAAAAATCCCTAATTTCCTTGTATGACAACAATGACGTTTTTAGATACCTAATGAAAGGTGCTCTATTTAGTCAAGATCTAATACCACATTAAGTTTTAATGTTGTTATTAGGTTATTTTCAATTTACTAGAGCATTCAATGCATCTACAAAACAACAACATAAATAGGATCAATGAAAGAAACACAATCACAAGTTACACATCATTTTATCCTGGGAAGCCCTCACGGGGGAGAAAACCCAACAAAAGCTTCCTCAATAATATATTTCCAATACAATGCCAAGACTAATACCAAACCACCAAAGATAAACTAAGACTGAGCATGTGCCTCTCTTCTTCTTCCTCCTGCAACTACGATTTCCTTCAAGATATGTGCACTAGATGAGTGACTGAGTGAATGAATAAGTGAGGTGCCATACTCACTTATATATACTAGTTGAGGAGGTGCTAGGGTTATGTCTCTTCACCTAGTAAGTCTAAATTCTTCCAAGAGTGGTTAAAACCACTTTATAAACCCTAGGGGCCGACTTTACAAATACCACCATATAAGTAAGGGTTTACCAATCCACAAAAGGAGATTTGGTTTTATACAAGACTCGACATGATCAATCCACAAAAGGGGATTTTATCTATAAGATAATAACTAAAATATAATTAGAATATTCTTCAAAGTTACAATATTTCAACAGAAATAAAACCACCATTAAAGATTCTAATAAGTAACTATTGTTGTGATATACCACCTAGCTTAGATTTATACTAAATGATTCTTCCATTTAAGGATAAAGAGGGGATATATAAGAATAAAGAGAAAACATGTTTTTTTTTTGCATGTCACTCATCTTCTCATTTTGACCATCTTGTGTTTTACTTTTTTTGGCTCTCCACACGGAGAACCAAAAAAATGTGCATGTATGAATTAATTAACTAATTGGTAAATTACACAACATAAAGATATAGAGAATTGATGTGTGATCCAATGGATTCACCGTGATTTATAAATATCTAACTATTCACATGAACATTTATCATCAATGCATTTTCTTAAATGGGTAGATTATTTTCAGTCCCGTGTTGGCACTATAGTTTTCTCAGGCTAGATTAATGTGACCATATAAAAACACTTCAAAATTATTTTTCTAAAGTTTCCATGCACATGTATATGGGAATGCACTTTAAAGGCTTGAGTTGGAATGATTCATATCAACCATATCTGATTTTTCCAGTTTGGTAGTACCATGTAATAGTGCAAAAGGGTTCAATGGGTTTTTAGTTTTTTCTTCTTGGATGTCGCTCTTCCTAAAGAAGAATGATCATTATAAACAATGAAGGTGTATTCTCCCTTTTATAGGTATCATTTCCTCCCTTCTTTTTTCTCTTAGAAATTCATTGATTATGGGGGCCAATATGGAGGAGACTGGACACATATCTCCCTCAAGTTGAAGAAAACTCATGGTATTAACATTCATTAGGGTTTACATTTTCAATTTTTAATGCAAGTGGTTTTCCCTATATGCCATAATTCATGGGTTTAAGTTGATACATACCTCTCCTTATTCCACGACTATGGTTTCACACATAAGTTCTAGTTCATGTTGATTTGGTCATTTTTGTGAAGAGAAAAGTATAGTTGGGTTGAGAGGGATGAGGAGAATCTTAGATGGTTCTCTTATGCAAGATGAAAGGTTGCATACAAGGGTGATTATTTTAGGATTTTTATTTTGGTCTAGGTAATGGTTACTTGTTCTTCTCATTCATTTGATCTTAGGTTCGAAGGTTGATGTTTGTTTTCTCTTTTATAAACCATGATGAGATGTTATATAAGGTTTATTGTACTATTGAGTAATAATGCATAGTGAATATGGGTATCCATAGCCTAACTAGAAGGTTGATTTAGCAAAAACAATTTTTCTTTATCAAAGTTGAAGTGCTCCAACTTCATTATACTCTTTTTCAATTAAGGTTGGTTGAGTTTTATTCTAGCAAAGATGAAGTGCTCCAACTCCATTGTATGTTAGGATATTTAGACAATTAGGAGTTAGTTTAGATCAAATCGGTCTACTGTGTCGTTAGGTTAAAATGTGTTAGTGTATTTCTTTAGTATGCATTTCTAATATGACGATCACAATACGATCCCAACATAGAGTGATCTGGCAACTCATATTCTCCTCAATCTTAACGACTACATTGATTTGTGGCTTGATACCCAATTGGTCCATGGTATTTATTTAAAGAGCATGGAGGGTCATTTTCTGATGATTGATTGCAAGAAACTCTCTTGTAATATTTTTTCTTTTGCATTAATAAATTTCCTCAAGTGACCACGTTGGCTGGGATTGTGGTTGTTTCCCCATAGGGGTTTTACCATGTAAAAAAATCAGTGTGTTGATATTTTATCTAGTTGTGTGAATGGTTACTTAAGGTGTTCGTCCTTTGTTGGAATACCATTGTTTTCAAACATGGTATTCGAGCACATTTGAATACCCGCTCCCATCGTAGATCAAAATCTTGAAGCGTTTTGTCATATATTTGTTTTCTACTATTTCCATACATTTATAGGGTGAGAGGACTATTCCATTATGTCCGAAGTGCTCATTTAAGCTAATAACAATTTTTATTTCACTTGAAAAGGTTCATGTTTTCCCAAGATACATCCATTTCAGTCTGATCCAGAGGTATAAACCTTGAATATGCTATTTTAAAATTTTTTATAGAGATAATATTTCATTTTTTATTTTTTGTTTCCATTTGCTACTCTTTCTAGTCTATGTATGCTCTTTTCCCTGTGTTTTGTGCGATATCAGTAAATCATAAATATAGCGGAAAGTGTTTTCTTGTCTGCACATGCTTTATGTCGTGTGCTCTGTGTCATCTTGGTAAATCAAAAACACAAAAAAAACTTGCACTTTTTCGGTAATCCAATTGAGATCTAACCCCTTATTATTGTCGAGAAGATTTTTTTGTGTGTGTGAACACATGATAATAAGTTTTTTTTTAACACACACTTCAAGGCCATCTTTCACCACCACCACCACAACAACAAAAACAACCATCCACATTCTTAATATTATAATGTGTTTTGCACTAGCTCACTTGGTTGAAAATTGTTTTATTAAGTAAGATGTCTTGAGTTCAAGTCCCTTTTTTGTTAATTTTTTGAAAAAGTTCATTTATCCATCGTAAAGTGCATTTCATCTAATTTATAAAAGTGAATCACTATGAGTAACTTTGATATTCTTTTTAGTTATTCTTTCTTGCATGCAACTTTAATTTACAAAGTAATTTCATTGTAAAAGTGATTCTCACTTATTCTATAAAAGTGAGTCACTTCATAAGTAACTTATTTAAAAGTGAGCTTACAGAAAAAGTTCGATAAGGAGGAGTATCACGATGTGGACCAACTTCTACTTGCCACATGACTCTTTGGTTACCATTTATGAATGTTTTTTAAGGGAATAACTTTCACATATAAAGTTCATTTTTAGTATTGTTTTTTTTTTTAAACAACCTATTTTTTTCTAAAGCTTTCCATATAGACCATTATTTTCAACCTTTAAATCCATATTCTCTACATATTTTAATATGGCATCTCCCAGTGATCTTTTTATTACCATCACCAACTACTTTTCATAGAAATCCCATATACAGGATTTACTAAGAAGTAAAAGGATTGTATCAGATTGCCTTGGGAAAAGAACAAGAACCCATTGATGATGAAAATAAATTAAAATGGGATAGTAAGAATGATGAAGCAAGTGGACTAATCAGAATGTCCATTCTCATTATTTAAGGTTTAACCTTCAAGGAATCAATGCCATGGATGATCTTTGGAAAAGCTTCAAGTTGTGTTTGGTAAACATAATATTGTTCGAGTCCATCAGTTAGAAAATAAGTTAATGAATTTAGTTCCATTTATTTTCCTTGCATTGAAGACTATTCATGTAAGTTCAAAACACTTAGAATTTTATGTATATACTACAAAATAGATCTAAAGGAAGATCAATGCATATGTGTTATTCTTGCTAATCTTGGTAGTGCATATTTTTATTTTGTATCTACCTTTTATGCCACCAGAGAATATATAGGTAGTTCTTATAAAGAAATCTCTCTTGTGTTTCCCTCTTATTTCTTGCGGAGATGGTGTTTGTGTTGATTGTGTTCTTGGCAAACATCATTGGGATGATTTTGAAAATTTTTCCTCTTGACACACTTTGGCCCCTTTGCAGCTTATTCATAGTGATTTGTGTGGTCCTCTTTCTTCTCCTTATTTATTTTGGTGCAACTATTTATTAAATTTCATTGATGACTTCTTCAAATGCACTTGGGTTTACTTCTTAAAACTTAAGAGTGAAGTTTTTGAAAAACATTTGGCATACAAGGCCCTTGTAGAAAAAAAATATGAACATCAACTTCAAAGGTTAAGAATAGATAATGGAGGTGAATACGTGAAAAATAAATTTACAAGTTACTACACTACATAGGGCATTCTGATGCAACATACTATTCCATATACACCACAACAAAATGGTGTTGTTGAGATAAAGAATAACACATTAAAAGAAATGGCTAATTATATGATCAAATCTAAGGGATGAAGTATTCATTATTGGGTGGAAGTCATCAACTGTACAAATTACATATTATATTGCAGTCCCACAAAGGCTCTAAAAAATATAACACTAGAAGAAGCATGGAATAAAATTAATCCAGATGTAAGCCACTTATGTGTATTTGGTAGTGTAGCATGGGCACACATTCCTAATGGGAAAAGGAAATATTTACAACCTAAAAGTGAGAAGTTTTTTTTGGTGGGGATATTCTGAAGATGTCAATTGTAACATCCCCCATCTTAACTTAGGAAAATTACTACATAGAACACACATAAAATGATTTTTTTTTGTTGATTCATTTCCTGTAGCTTACCAACTACAAATTAGACACATATTTAACTAGATTCTAATTCCCATAATTAAATGCATCTACAACATTATAAATGCACATGGATGTAGCTAATAAAACATCTATAACAACACATAAAACCATTCTCATAAATAGAGTAAAATGCATAGCCATAAGATTCATAAGAAAACTCATATAATAGATAAACACTTATATTTAAAAGAAATCTTGTGCAAATAGCTACTTGGGAAGGACGTTCAACCCAACCATATACTTGTTGTTCCAGATATCAACAATAAGTCACCCTCGATCTGGAGCTAGGAATCCACAAAAGAAGGGTTCCTCTCATAGTCTCCTCACAACTCAATATCTCACAACCCACTGGCATTCTCCTACAAGTATCCCGAATTTATTCCATCTCTCTTCCTCTTGACCTGCCCAACCCAAGGAATGTACCCATTTACTGCTCTCAGTCCATCAAGCATCCCATTCGTTTATCAGGGACTTTCTGGCACAACTAACCAATAACCTCTCTACTGGGAACTCAAGTAAAACTCACTACCAGGAAAACTGCTTGGAAAACTACTAGTAAAACAATAACAAACACTTGTTGTTACAATGAAAATCACATAGGAGTTCACTCTTCAATCCTTCCAACCCAAGTATTCAATTTCCATCTCCAAAATGATCCAAAAACACTCTATCATGCTCCATAATCCATCAATCCTTCCCACTCTAGTTCTGGTTCTCTTTTCCATGCTCCCCCCTTGATGTTCATGCTAAGACTGAATGTGTAAAAACTTCATGTTCTGCCCATACAAATTTCTTGTATTTTCCCAAGACAGTTGACTTCTCACTATGCCTAATGTTGATTGTATTACACCCCCATGCTTCCAATAACTATGGATGTGACTTCTACACCCACCCCTTGACAAGTATCCAATGATTGGACTCTCATATACTCAAACAAAAAGTAGAAGGCTTTCCCAAATGATAATAAAATTTAAAAATATGGGTTTGGCTTAGTACCCATAAGCCATTTACCATTTTGTATCATCTTATACCCATAGGAATCCCCCCCTCTCTTGTGGATTAATCATCCCCCATCCCTGTCCATATTCCTAGCAGCCGGTATCACCTTATATTTATTAAAATTCAAAAAATACATTTCCCATATTACATCACTTTGTCATAGCCACATTCATATCTACATTATGCATTAATTAAACTGGGGATTATAGTGGGGATGTTACATAAATGGTTATAGACTTATTCAACCTCATTTAAATTAAATTATTATTAGAAGAGATGTTAAATTTGATGAAAATATCTTGGCCTACAAGCCTAGTTCGAGGTTTGTGCCATATTTTTTTTCCTATTCTAGTTTATTCTTATTTAGATGATGACAGTGAGGATGAAAATCCACCTCCTTCTACTCACCTTCCTCTAGATGAGTCCATTGAACATGAACCTGCACCAATACCACCTCTTTTCAGATGGGTCCATTCAACTCGAGAAGCAACTAGTGATATTTTCAATGATCCTTTAGATCAATGTCGAACACGTTCAAAGTTCTAGTGAGCCTCTTCTATTTTGGTTCAAGTTTCAGAGAATCATAATCTAGACACATTTGCAGAAGCTTCAGGTCATCCATATTGGGACACAACAATGAATGAAGAGTATTTCTCTATAATGGCGAATGATACTTGGGATCTTGTACCTCTTTCGAACAGGGATGATTTTAAGGATGGAAATTTATTTTAAAATGTAGAAACCTTGGCGAATATTACTAATCCTGCATATGTCGACTATAAATGTTTGGCGATATTTTTTAAAAAATATTCAAATTTCTGAGTATTTTATATAGTTTTTATAAACTTTTGGCGATTTTTAAGGTAAAATAATTTTATCCTATATAATTTGGGTGAATTATTTTTAAAATAGTGAATCTCATTTTTGGAAAAAACATGGAAAATTAGCCCATGAGCGAAATTTAGCCCCTAAAATCATCTATGCTTTCGAAAGAAAAATTGTCATATGTAAATGGGTGTACAAAACTAAGTATGCATCTAACGGAAGTGTTTAAAGACACAATTCTTGGTTAGTTTCCAAATGGTTCTCTTAAGTTGAAGGAATTTCCTCTAATGAAACCTTTTCCCTTGTAGTCAAAATGAATTCCATTTTCCTTGTTCTAGCCCTTGTTGCCTCACATAAATGGGAGGTCCACTAGATGGATGTTAAATATTCCTTCTTGCATGGGGATTTGCAAGAAGAAATCTACATGGAAAAACCTCTCGTTTATGTCCAAAATGATTCCAACCTTGTTTTTATCCTTGAGAAATATATTTATGGTATTAAGAAATCTCCTCAAGCTTGGTATGCCAAAATGTACAACTTTCTTCTTGACATCGACTTTTCTAGATTCCATTGTGATCCTAATGTCTATACCAATAAAGTAGGAATGCATATCATAATACTTGTTATTTATGTTGATGACCTTATCCTCACTAGTAGTGACCCTAAACCTTTAACCCATGTAAAATCTAGCCTTAAAAAGAAATTTGAAATGACAAACTTAGGTTATTTGCATTATTTCCTTGGCCTCCAAATATTGCAAACCAAGGAAGGAATATTTATTTCTTATTCTAAGTATGCTCGTGAACTTCATCCCTACTTTCACATAGATGATTCTAAACTATCCCCTTCTCCCTTCCAGTCTGGAGTCAAACTTCCTACTACCTTTACTTCTCCCAAAATTGATGCTACCTTGTACTGTTAGTTAGCTGGTAACCTCTTATATTTGAATCATACCCATCCTTCTATTTCCTTTTTTGTTGGTATTTTTTCCCAGTATATGAAAACACCCCATGAAATCCATTTGAAAGTAGCTAAAAGGATACTTTGGTATGTCATGGGTACAATTTGGTTTGGGATACATTACAATTCACAGGGGACTCCCTTGTTGGTTAGTTTCACTAATTCAGATTGGGCCGAAGACCTTGATGAGAAGAAGTCTATTGTAGTTTATGTTTTCAGCCTTGGTTCTAGACCTATCACTTGGGATTGTAAGAAACAACAAGATATTTTTCTTTCTTCATTAGAAGTAAAGTATCGATCAATGGTTAATGCAAGTCAAGAATCTGTGTGGCTTCAAAAGATCCTTTCATAGTTTGGATTCAAACAAAAACATCCAACGACCCTCTGGTATGACAATCAGAGTGTCATCAATATTTCCAAATATCTAGTCCAACTTTAGCATTGCAAACACATTGAGCTACACATGCACTTCATCATAAATATCACTCATGATCAAGTTATTGAAGTTCCCTTTTTCCCTATAGAAGATCAAGTTGCAAACATTTTCAAAAAGTCTCTTACAAAAGAGAAGTTTTCAAAAATTCTATCTATGTTAGGAATTTAGGAAGTTGTCATTAAGGGGGGATAGGATCTAATTCATCCTTCCTTATCCTATTGTGTCACCTTTGTAAATCCTTCAATATTATCCTAATTTATTCTTAAGGGGGGATGTTAGGATATTTATACCCTTATGAGTTAGGTAAGATCAACTTGGTCTAATGTGTCGTTAGGTTAAAGTGTGTTTCTTTAGTATTCTTTAGTATGGCATTGTAATTCTACAGTCATGATATGTTCTTAACATAGAGTGATCCGACGAATCATATTCTCCTCGATATTAATGAGTACATTGATATATGGCTTAACACCGGATTGGTCCATGATTTCTATTTAAAGAGCATGGAGGGTCATTTGTTGATGATTGATTGTGAGAAACTCTCTTGTAATATTTTCTCTTTTGAATTAATAAATTTCCTTAAGTGGCCACGTTGGATGGAGCGATGTATGTTTCCCGATAAGGATTTTACCACAAAAAAACATCAGTATGTTGATCTTTGATTTGGTTGAGTGAGTGGTTCTTGAAGGTGTTCATCCTTTGTTGGAATACTTGTGTTGTTGAACAATATATTATATTTTTCTTAAGCATTAGAGTAGACAACATGTTGAATCGGATTCCTCACTACTCTATTTCTCTTCTAATATATAGACAAATTTTCTTGAGACCATTGTAATATACTATTCATAGCATCTCTATGGAAAACTCTAGTATTTCCCTGAATAGGTTCCAAAACCATTGTTTTTGTTTATAATAAACTTAGAGTTGTTATGATTATTGTTATTATTTTCATCAAAATGCTATCACTACTACAATATAAGGCTATATCACCGTTGATTTGTGTTGCTATAACCATTGTGTACATCAAACCTCTAGTTGAGGTTTTTTGCTAACACACATTAGGATTTTACGTCACATTTTTCATATTAGTTTTGTATATATGATGCTCTAAAGTCTTTTTTTTTGTTATTTTGTTTTGCATTGTTTTTTTAATCATTATTACATTGTTATCGGATTGTTTGTGCCTCACTTCAATCTATCATGCATCACTTGTGTCATTTGTTTTTCATGTTGTGTCAAAACAACATCTTATTCAGACATATATGACATCATGTTAGCATCATGATAAGGTGTTCTATAAAAAAAATATGTTTCATGAGTTTGTTGTTTTTTTTGTACACAATTCCAATGGAATTCTCTAGGGATTTATAATTGATCATTGACAAGAGTGTAGTTTGGAGAACTTGATGGGAGGAATCATAATGTAACTATGAAGGGAACAATATAACTTGGTGTGAAGAATAATAAGGTAATAATGAAGGATGAACAATATAGAACAAGAGGTAGCAAACATATATTTATATATTTATAGTGTAGTTTAAATTATCCATTCCACTTGATTGGAATGGATATACTATAGTAGGGGATAATGTTGGGTATGTGTTATATTTTTTGCATGACTAGATCTAGTGTATACGTTGCACCAGGTGCACAGGGGGGTTAGAGGGGGGTGGGTGAGTGGGAGTCCCTCTGCTCGAGGGTTTCATTGTTTGTTTGCATGCTTTCACACATTATTATTAAAAATGGGGAGTTTATACCTAGGGTTCATCTAGAGTTGACCAACAAAAACCCCAGAGCATCGACATATCAATCCTCGACCAAGTTTGAGGAAGTTCTCATCCGATATGCAGAGGGGATCGCATAGACCATAAGGTCTTGTGTCAGAGATGAAGGACTAAAGAAACCAAGATCCATATAAGATGAAATTCATACATTCCATATCCAATGAATTATTGTGCTAATAAGTAAAACAATACACACACATATCCAAATAACAAATGATAGATACACCATAAATTATAACTACCAAAACTTTATTATTCCTTTCATTCCATTGAACACACATATACAATAAGAAAACTATATTCAACAACAATAGAGTCGCACATCCCTTTGTATATAAATTCCTAGAGTTACAACACATTGTGTAATGTGCATTCTCTTAATACCTTAGACATATGGTAGACTCATATTTATATTCAAAAGAATTACAATGTTACAAAGGATCAGAGTGAGCTCAACACACTATGACCAACTGAATCCTCTATGCAAGTGTCTAACTCTTTAATATTTTAACCATATAACTTTTTTTCTGATGTCATTGCTTCCTTTTATAGCTTTTTCTGCCTGAGAGTTATGTCTCTTTCTGCTCTACTCCAATCATTCTACTAAAAAACTACCTCACATGCTTTTGGAACCTACTTGTAGTCCACGTAGCCTTTAGGAATCAAGGAAATATTAACTACCTCGCCAACTCTCCTTTTGTTAGCTCCACTTTCCCTTGTGTTTTTGGAATTAATCATTGGATACTATTTCTCGATGATTCCTTTCTTGAGTTCGATGTGCATATTCTTGATTTCTAGCACAATTGTCAAAAACTAGAACCGGCACGTGCTTGGTATATTTCAAGCTTGGTGCACAATATCATAACTCGGTCGGGTACACACTTCTTGTCATTCTTCTCACATTAGCTTAGGTGCATGCAAAACTCAGAATGAGTGCGCACAACTTCATTTGTTCACGTGCGTGAAATGAAACCAAACATTTGGGTGCTAATAGGTCCCCACTGCTATTACTTGGATCATCCTCAAGCCAATTGCTTCATGATATCAAGGAGGGAAGTTTGAGTAAGAGAACCCTTAGTGTGTGCTCTCCTTCAGATTGTTTGTTCTGGATTCCACATGGTTCATCATCATCAACATTATCAACATGAATATTCCAACAATGTACTGCCTATTTTATTTTTTCCATCAGCTGATGATACAAGCAGACCACCCTGGGTGTGGCTTCCTTTGGCTGCCGATGGAAAATAAATTATTTAATCTGGCGGAGTACCTTTCTTTGAGCCAAAATATATTTTTTTAATATGAATGTTAAACAAACTTTGGAACTCACGTGGGTCCACTCGATTGTTTTCCTCATGAGCTCCTCCTAAATGTACCAACTTCTAGGGACCATGTCCATAGTGTGGAAAAAACGATGGACCCATTTGGCTTGAGGGATATTCTTAAAGGTCAAACACCATTCATAAAAATGAATGTACTCTTGAGGATCCTCAGTGCCCCAGTATTCTTAATATTCAGGTGATGCGTCACCCACCACCGCACATGTGTCCCTTGAACCACTGCATACATGGCCTAAATCCTCTACTTCGTGAGGAAGGTTCTCCATATGTATGAGGAATGTCTCTACCAGACCTATTCCATCAAACCACAAGGCATTTCATATCTCATATCCAATCCATCACGTTTCTTTCATTATCCTTGCGCATCTACGAGTGGAAACTTCATAGAGCTTGTTTTCCCACCTATCCATGGAATGTTCATAATATGTGTCGTAAGAATCGACACTTCTCCAACTTAATTCTCCATATGTGGTGGGGTTGATGTAATCCTCCCTACATCCCATGATCTTATAGATGTTTTCAATAACTGAGCTCCATGCATACTCATCCACTAGCTCATTGTATATGTCTCCTTCATATGGATCTAGAAGTGCGACCACATGTAGGGTGTTTGTTTCAAATGACATATTCATTTTCTTTAAATTCAACAATACATTATTTTCAAAGGCCCATTCAATGCCAAGTAATGCAGGATATGGATCAGATTCATCCATAATTTCTATGACCTCAAATTCATCCTTTATTTTTACTCCTTCAATATTCACTTCCCTCATGCAAGTAGCTAACATCTGTTTCAACTTACTTGCAACCTCTAGATCATTCAACAATCACAAAAAACAACCCAAGAAAGAAATTACTTTGTTTTTAGGTTCTTCCTTGCAATCCAATTCATGCAAGGAATTTGTGTGCACTCCATGTTGCAATTCCTCCAAGTGTTGTTCTTCATGTGATTTATGCTCAGCGTATTGCAACTCATTCTATCTATGAGATTCCTTCAAAGATTTTTGCATCATGTTTTGTATTTCTTTGTGCATGTGACATTCCTCCAAATATCATTGCATCATGGGCTATAATTATTCATGGGTGTGAGCCTCTTCCAATGACCTATGTATCACCCATTGTACCTCTTTATAGATCTGAGCCTCCTCCAGTGACCTTTGTGTCACCCTCTACATGTTTTCTCAAATATGAGACTTCTCAAGTGACCTCTAAGTCACTTGTTGTAGCTCCTCACACTCTCTTTCTTCTTCCAATTCTCTTTTCCCATCGCGCACAAACTATTTTTTCTAGGTATCATCAAAATTCGGGGGGAGATCTTCTTCCTTTGTTATCTTCCCCTTTGTCTTCTAACATGATCCTTCACCATGCTCAAAGTCCAGTACTATATTCTCTCTTCCTTGGGTTACTACCCAGGAATCAACCTCCTCATTCTTATTCTTATTCTTGTGTGGATATGCATGCACCATGTTGCAATACAACCTTTCGTGACATGCTCGGGACTATAGCAGTATGCACAAAGCACACATGATTTGGTACAAAGCCTTGATACGTAACCAACTTCTCCACAATTGAAACAAGTAGGGGGTCTACCTCCTCCTCTACCATATCTTCAACTGAGACCATTTCCATAACCATCTCGGGGACCACCTTGATATTCACCTCTTTCAACACCATCACACTCATGACCCTTCTATTCTTCTTGTACCTAGAATGCATCACGGGTATTATCTTGCATAAGTTGGAGTGAGAAAAAATTATTGACATCATGCCCCATGGATTTATAAAACTCACAGAATAGAGTACGGTTTATTTTTTGGTACTTCTGCAAAATTGGGAAGTGGGGTGGTACAAGTCCCCACTACCTACATATCTTGCACTATTCTATTTGTCTAGATGGAAATGGATGTTGGAATACTGAGAGGGGGGGTGAATCATAATGAACATTTTTTACCACTTTCAATCACATTATATAAACTTCAACTTTATCAATAGTATATCATTTATGATTTCATTCAGTATATCATGATCATATAACCATAAGCAGTATAATTCAATAATATCACATCAAATACATAGTGCACCTGAATTTATGTGGAAACCCAAATGGGAGAAAACCACATAATTGTTTCTTATATATATCAAGAATACATTCATAGGAAGAACAAACATCCAAATTCTCCAACACCGACTGGAAGGAGGCACCAACCTGAAGGAAGAACCAACTCCCTAAGTTCTCCGGCACTAATTGGAAGGAGGCTATGAACCTCTAATTTATAGGAACCAACCTGAAGGAAGAACCAACTCCCTGAGTTCTCCCGCACCAACTGGAGGGAGGCTATGACCCCTTGATTTACAGGAACCAATCTAAAGGAATCTATAACTCCCTGAGTTCTCAGTAACCAACCAGAAGGAGGCTACAACCCCCTTTCCTTGCCTCGCCCAACCACCCTGAAATATAAGTGTAGACTCACTATCACTACCACTAATCAAACTCTCACTATCACATCAACCAACTTGTCACTGTCACTATCACTATCACATCAACCAACCTATCACTATCACTATCACATCAACCTATGACAACCACTGTCAGATCAACCAAACTGTAACTGTCACTATCACTTCAACCTGTCACTGATGATCAACCAATCATCCAACCTACCACTATCTCTATCATTATCTCTATCACTGATATACCATCATCAATCAACGGATCCACTCATATGGATACAAAAACCATCACCAAACCATGTACATAAACCTATATCAAACATGCATCAACCATGCACATTAACCTGTACCATACCATTTACATCAACCATGTACCCGAACCTATACCATACCATGTACATTAACTAGGTACTGTCTCATGCATGTGCCAACATCCATAAACCATGTACCAAGGGATACCATCAAACATGTGCCATATCACTCATATACTATACAAAAAACCATATCGCAAGTATCCAAGATGTACCTATGACAATGTATCATGCCATCACTAAGGTGTACCATGCACAATCACTACCATAAAATGCCTCAAGAATGTACCATAAAAACATAAGCATAAGCCTCAAACTAACACATAGGCATACCTCTGATCCTTTAGCTGACCTGATATACTACACAACAAACTATATCCCAAGTATCCAAGATGTGCATGTAACAATGTATCATAACATCACCAAGGTGTACCATGCACAATTACTACCATGACATGCCTCAAGAATGTACCATAACAACATGAGAATAATCCTCAAACTAACACATATGCATACATATGATCTTGTAGTTGACCTAATACACAATACTACTGACTTGTAGCTTTTCCTCAGTCTTCAGAAACCTGGCACTAGAATTTTCTCAATTTTAACTTAGCCTTGTGGGACTAAGACCTGTTGTCTAGTGAGGCTTCACATGAGGAGCCCTAGACAACCTATGGGGTGTCTCGTGGGACACTATATGTCTGACCTGCGGGGGTCAGCCAAACTAGGGATTTCTCAAAAAAACTCGCTCTCCTCTGTAATCCAAAAACTCCCACACTTCTCACTCTTTCTCTACCTCATATTTCTTCATTGCAAAGTCACTAATAGATAATTTACTCACCTAGAAGATATTCAAGAGAATGTGTCTGTGAATGTACTTAAGAGAGAATTATTGAGGTCTATATATACTTTTACTAAGTAACCTCTTTCCTTAAATTTAGGGCTTCTTGAAATTTCTTGTTATGACCACTTTGCCCTTTCATTAATGACTTGTAACCATTTAGGGGCTTCTTAACCCACCTTTGGGGCCTCCAACTTCATGACCTCATAACTCCTCAACTGTGAGGAACTACATGACATTCCACCTACTGTTGGAAATGACATGGTGAGGATTATCAATATATGAGTGTGTTACATGCTTTTACAATGTCCTTCATGTCATTATTCCTCAAACAACTTGGGGCTTCATGACCACACCTATGATTTTCTTGTAGACTTATTCAAATCATCTTCTCGTGAGTTCCATGCTTAAATCTACACCATAACGGGACCACTTTGGAGACTTCTCCAAATACACCCATAACATATGTTGACATCAATGAAAACCATTTCTTGTTGACATCAATGACAACCAATTGTCCAACAACATCAATGACAACCAACTATCCAACAATGGACTCAATGTGCAACTGCATAGGTTGTCTAGTTGCAACTGCACTTGTTCCAATGTTGTCGATGTCTCTACCCCTCCTTGCATAACTTCTAGGTGCATTTCAATTTCTACCTCCTCCGATTGAGTTGTCACCTTCTGCTAGGTGAGTGAGACCCAGATATGGGGAAGTAACCCTGAAACAAACCACTCTCTATGTTTCACATCTTATATTTGGAACATCAACTTATCCAATAAAATATTAAACTGCTAATCATAATCCCACATGGTCTCTCCTTCCTTCTATTGGATCTCCGTTATCTCTGTGATATATTGAGACTCTGACTAGGTTTCTATAATTCCCTAAACATATCTTTATTAATCTTCGTCAAGGACCTTTTCTGTCCTATTGATGTAGTTTCATTTTATTTCATGTACCATGTCAAGTCTTTGTCCCTAAACATGGTCTCTAGCTATGTGATATTTTCTTCTTTTCTTGTGATCCTATTGGCAGACCAGATTTCTTAGCATGTGAACCAATTTTGCTCCACATCATTGTTGGTCAGTTTCTCTCTTACTTTTTCTTAGGCTTACCCAGGTTCGAATCTTAACAGGTTTCCAACAAAACCCTCAAAAACTATTGGCCCTCCTGGTACATCGAAAAGCAACATTGCACACAGGGTGCACAACGCAATCTCACCCGAGATAGATTTTATGGGTGACTGCAATGCTTAGGTGTTTGCAATCTAGGAATGAGTGGGGATATGGGATTGTGTTATTCCTTCTTTATGCATTATCCTTGTTAATGATTCAAGTACTTCTATGATTTATTCATCTTTAACCCTATGCATGCATTCTGATATATCTAGTTTAATCATTCATTCATAAGCTAATCATTAACAGAAAGTAAACATTCATTAACAATAAAAAAGAACACAAGGTTTTTCCTTGGTTCACCCCCTCCTGGGGCTACATCCACAAATATCTAGTTTCTCTTCTCTTTTATTTAATCTGCTGCAAAATCTTGTGCTTCGCGCATTACATCTTCAGTAATATAATCAAGATTGAGGGTAAGGACCCTTTGTGAGTTGGACTATATCACACTAGGATCCTCATCATGTGACCTAAACCTCAAGGTATACCTTACTTGACTCTTCTACAAACTTATTACAATAAAAAATCTCACCAAACCATGATAATCAACTCTCTCTATTATGATATGATATCTCTCTGTCTGGCATACACACCTCTTTATCATTAACTGACATCCCTTTCTCCTAGACCTCTTAGGCCCTTATTTATACTATTTTATAGGATTATAGCCATTACAATCCTTATCAAAAAACCTAACCCTATCACAATTAGGATTTTTTGCCTATGCGTCATGTTGTTTTTTCTCCTTCATGTTACTTTTCTTTCTTTTTCTGCATGCTTCTTTCTTGCCACCTGTTGTGCACACCAAAAAATTAGGTGTTCCTTTCCAAAAATAGTTCTTTCCCCAAAACAAATCCTTCTCCAATAATATGCATGTGCCCAAAATAGAATTCTTCTCAAAATAGGCATGTTCCCAACATGCCCCCAACACTTACATGTGGCTTGTCCCGAGCCACTCATGTGATGTGTGCTCCCTGTACCACCTTCTCCAAACTATGGAACTTCGCTGCTAGTTCCTTTCCTTTTGTCCTCATATGTGCAGGTTTGTCTGTTATCACCTCAAATGTATGCATTGTTATATGTTCCTTTAGTAATGTTGTTTCCTCTAACTGTGCTTGTGCCATGCTCATGTTCTCTTCCTCTAGTTGCATGATCATCTGTGTTGCTTGTTCCTAGAGGGGTTCTAATTGGGTTTGTCTTTCTTGCTTATTTTTTTTGTTGTATTTAACTTTTTCTGCAAAGTATTCATTTCATGATTTCCCTTCAGGCAATTCTTAATACTCATTGTTTTTTGTCATTGCTTTAGCTCATGTATGGCATCACTGATTTTCTCCTCTTGCTGGTCCCAATATTGGACTTTTTCATCTTCTTCTAAAATGGTCCAGATCTGCACGATTCTGTCAAATAGCTCTACAACTTCCCTTGCTTATTGTTCCATATCCACTATCTGGAGTGAATATTGTTGTTCCCTCTATTCTTGAACCTTCGAAGGAGTTGTAGGATTAAGATTTTATTTGAGATCCTCGATTTCCTACCTATACTCTTCGATCATTTTCACGATGACTTGAATCTATTCTTCAGCAGTGCTCACAACTACTTGAGTGTTGTCTGGAATATTTGTGAAGAATTCCTTCAACTTCTTCTCCAAGTTATCTACACACTCTTTCTCCTCCTCTTTCTTCGAGGTCATTTGGTCGCATGTGATTTGTAACATTTTGGTGACTCCCCTACCCACCTCCAAGTTAGTTATATCTACGTGGGATCTAGATTTCACTTCTTGCATTATGCTGGCTTAGAGTCTGTATAATGCCTTGGTGGGTATCTGTTGGATTACTGAGAGGGGGGGGTGAATAACTAATAGAGGAATGTAATCCTTTTTAACCATATAATGAAAGTGTTATATCAATGTAGCATTATCATCCGATATTTGTAAAGTAAATAAACAATGAACAAATGAATAATCATACACATATACAGTACACCAGTGTTTTTATGTGGAAACCCAAAGCGAGAGAAAACCACATAATTCTTTTTCTTATATGTCTTGAAGAATTACACTCATTGGAAGCATCGACTTCCTTTGTTTTCTAGATGAACCTGAAAGGAGGCTCCAACCCCCTAGTTTCTCAAGCTACAACCTGAGGGAAGCTCCAACTCCCCAATTCTCTGGCTACAACCACCTATCTTTTCCTCATCCAACCATCCCGACGTATAAGTAGAATGATGGAACCACTGTCACACTATCACTGTGAGATATACTGTTGTAAACATGTACCAATCAACCTGCACCAAACAACCTGTACCAATAACCTGAACCATGCATCAACCATGCATCAACCTGTACCTCAACCTGTAATCAACTTGTACCATAAACAATTTCATCAACCATGGACCAACCTATACCTCAACCTGCAAACCTTCCTTAACTTTAACAACAAGAGACTAGCATTTTCATCAAACTTTACTTTAGTCTCACATGATTAGTTTTGGATTAGTCAACAACCCTAACTTGAAATAAGCATAACTATGTACCTGTAATGAATAAAGATCTGAAAATAGTACACAATGTTCTTCAGTGTGTTTTATGGAATTTCTCCAGGTGTCACTACTTGGAATCTCTCAGAAAAGGAGTTATAGAAAAAATGGCATACCTTGTTGAATTTTGGCTTATTCTAGAGAGTGAACTTGTAGAGCATGCCCCACACTGAATATTTGTTGTCTGGATCTAAAAATTATACACAGAATACGAAAGAATGTACAATAACCAACATATTTAATATTACTGAATTTGGATATGTTATGAAGAATTTATGACATTTTTACCTGAAACACATGTTTTAGACTAGTTTCAGGACCAGCCACAAACCATATTTTCCACGAAGTGTAACTCCAAAAATACAATGACCCACAAGATGAAATTCATACCATAGCTACTTGGATATGTTTCCTCAATGGCCTCCCAATTTCATGGTCTGAATCATTCTAGAAAAACATTGATTACGAAAATGGTGAGATGACATGTAAATAACATACCTTAGAAAGCATCATCAAAAGAATTTATCCTCCCTTGAATTTCGACGTTCTTTACTTCACCTTCCCTCTGAAATTCGGCTTAGATATCCTTTGGTTACCTCAGTCACCTATATATATTCAATATGATCAAGTGTGTTCAAAATGAGAGAGCCTTGCCTCTTATTTATACTTTCATGTAGCTTCCTCAAGGGGTTACCTTTTAACCATCTTAACCCACTTTCCTTATTTTAGGGCTAACCCATTTCTAACCACTTTCCATAATTATAAAGTTGTCCATTTACTTTATTATTTAAATAATTCTCCTTGACTTTGTCACTTCACTTTGTTATTTAAATAATCCTCCTTGACTTTGTCACTTCACTTTATTATTTAAATAATCCTCCTTGACTTTGTCACTTCACTTTATTATTTAAATAATCCTCCTTGACTTTGTCACTTCACTTTATTATTTAAATAGTCCTCTTTGACTTTGTCACTTCACTTTATTCTTTAAATAATTTCTTCTTTGCAAGCACTTTGACTTCTTTGACCTTTTGGGGCTTCAAGCCAACATATGAGAGTCAACCAACTTTGTAAGGCCATAACTCTCAAATCGTGAGGAGTTACGTGACGTTCCACATACCACCAGAAATGAAATGACATGTACTATCCATCTAGAATAGTCTTGCCTGGAAATATATCAAAACGCATACCATTATACATCAAACAAACTTGGGTCCATTACCCAAACCTTTGTGGTACCAAAATTCGCTACAGGACTTTTTTCAAGGGTTGACATCAATGAAAACCAACCCAATTAATCAACAATATCTACCTTTGGCATTGATGGAAACACTCTGATGAAATACTAAAATCATATCACTCATTCTCCCCCTAGATCCATGCATGCATCTTTGTGACCAACGCTCCCCCTGGATCCATGCATGCATCTTTGTGACCAATGCTCCCCCTGGAACCATGCCTTTGTCCTCTGCATATGATAAATATCTCCCCCTTTGTCATCAATGAAAAAGGTATCTTTCCATTCAAGGCCACTCCCTCTAACTGACTTGTCTAATCTCCCAACATGAATTGTCCTCTTTATGGTGCTTCCTCATGTACATCTAAGACATATAAGATAAGAATTCAAAAGTATTCATTTTGGAGTAGAAATAACTCTAATTCTGTGGCGAAGATACTCAAAGGCTTCCCATGGAAGTGGTTTTGTAAATATATCTATCATTTGTTCTTTTGTGCCCACATATTCAACTTTGATGTTCTTTTCTGCAACATGTTCCCATAGAAAGTGATACTTGATTGGAATGTGCTTCGTCTTGGAGTGCATCACTTGGTTCCTTGAGATACTAATGGCGCTTGTATTATCAAAATAGATTGGAATGGGCTCATCATACTCAACCTATATATCTTTCAGAGTTTGTTTCATCAATAGAACCTATGTACAACATGTTGTTGTTGCAATATACTATGCCTCGGTTGTAGATAAAGATACTGATGATTTTTTCTTTCTTAGCAATGATACTAAACACTCACCCAAGTAGAATCTTGCTTCATTGTTTCTTCATCAGTCATCAATGCAACCTGCCCAATCTGCATCTGTGTAGGAAATAAGTGATCAATCATTTCCTTTTGGATACCATAATCCAAACTCTTTTGTTCCTTTGAGATATATCAAAATCCTCTTCACTCTTAATACATGTGATTCATTTTATTCTTCTTGAAATTGTGCCACCTGTCCAACTGCCTGCATTACATCTAGTTTGGATGTTGTCACATATAGTAGGATATTAATCATTGACATGTATTGCCGCTGATCTGTAGACTTTGAATCATCATCTTTTCTCAACTTGCAAATGGTTTGCATGGGAGTGATAACTGGTTTGCAATATTCCATTCCGAACCTCTTTAGCATTTCTTTGATATACTTGGTTTGAGAAATAAAAATTCCTTGGTTGCTTTGATGTATCTGAAGACCCAGAAAGAATAATGGTTCTCCAAGTAATGACATTTCAAATTCATTATGCGTGTCCTTTGCAAATTTCTGGATTAACATGTCATTAGCACTTCCAAAAATAATATCATCAACATAAACTTCAATTAATAAAATACTATCTTGAGTTACCTTGATGTAGAGGTTGTTGTCTGCACTTCCTATTCTGAACCCTGTCTGTTGTAGATATTTATCCAGTCTAGAGTACAATGCTCTAGGAGCCTGTTTTAGACCATACAAGGACGTCTTTAATTTACACACATAATATGTGTTCTCTGACAACTAAAATCCTTCTGGTTGTTTAATGTATACTTCTTCTTCAAGTTCCCCATTCAAAAAAGATGATTTTGCATCCATCTGATACACTTTAATATTTATGGAGCATGCATAAGCTAAAAGCAATTGGATTGTTTCCATTCTGGATATTAGGGCAAATGTCTCTTCAAAGTCAATTCCTTCAACCTATGCATATCCTTTACATACCAATCTAGCTTTGTTCCTTGTAACATTTCCATCTTCATTCAATTTATTCATGTATACCCACTTTGTGTCGATCACATTCTTATCCTTTGGTCATGGAACCAACTCCTAAGTGTCATTTTTCTCTATTTGATCCAATTCTTCATCCATGACCTTATTCCAAAATTCATCCTTGTTGGCCTCTTCAAAATAGGTTGGTTCAATCATATATGAGAGTGCTAGGTGTGTTTGTTCTGGTGAACAGATTCTTCTTCCAGTCTCAACTCCTACATCTTTGTTTCTGATAATCTGATTTGAAGGATGATTCTTCTGTACTTGTCTGCTAAGTGTCTTTGGAGGCACTTTATCTTCTCCTTCCATCAGATCCTCTTCATCTTCCCCTTATACTTATTTTTCATGTTCTGCTTCTTCTTCGTAAAGTCGTTCCATTGATTCATTTTCTTCTTCCTTTAATTCTTGTATACATATTTCATCAATTATTATGTTGATGCTTTCCACAGCTTTGTTCAATCTCAGGTTGTAACACGTGTATGTTTTCCTTGTACTTGAGTAACCAACAAGTACTCCTTTGTCCACACGAGAGTCAAACTTTCCCATTCTGCCATCTTCTCTTTTGATGTAGAATTTGCTTCCAAAAACTCTGAAGTTCTTCACATTTGCTAGAATTCCTTTACATAGCTCGTAGGGAGTTTTGTCAATGTTTTTTCTGAGCATTACTCTATTTTGAATGTGAATTGTTGTATGCACTGCCTGTGTCCAAAATATATATGTCAATTTGGAATCCATTAGCATTGTTCGAGCCATTTCCTGTACTATCATGTTCTTACTTTCAACAACTCCATTCTATTGAGGTGTCCTAGCAATGGAGAATTTCCTTTTTATTCCATGCCTGTTGCAGTAGTCCATAAATTACTTTGAAGTGAACTCTCCTCCTTTATCAGATATCAAGCATTTGATTTTTGAATCCATTTCATTTTCAACCATTTCCTTGTAGACCTTGAAATTTTCAAAATCTTTTGACTTAGTCCTGAGAAAGCAAACTACAGTCATTCTTGTATAATAATCAACTAATAACATAAAGAATTTCTCACCTTTTAAACCTTTTTTTGTATTTGGTCCAACTAGATCAATATGCACAATTTCCAGTGGTCTTGTCGTTGACTATTCTTTTGATTTAAACATGGTCTTTGTTTGCTTTCCTTGTTTACAATGCTTGCATAAAGTGTTGGTTGGTTTCCTGATCTGGGGAATTTCTCTAACTACTTCCCTTTTGTTGAATTTGACAAGGTTATCAAAATGTATGTGACCCATTCTTCTATGCCATAGCCAACTTTCATCTTCCTTTCCTATGCAACACTTTTCATTTTCAATTTCACTTAATACATATATGTTGCTTGAATTTCTCGCAGTTGTTGCAATCAATTTTCCTAAACCTTATTTTCTTATCTCGCACTTTTGTGAATCGAAAGTAACTTTATGACCTTGGTCACACATTTGACTCACACTTAGAAGATTATGTTTTATATCTTCTACTAGTAGAACATTCCCTTCCTTGGTTTTCTTGTTCCCAATTCTGACTATGCCTTTTCCAATGATTTTAGCTTAATCATCATTTCCGAAGGAGACTGATCCATCTCTTTCCTTTATTAATGCAAGAAACTTGTCTATATCACCTGTCATGTGTTTTGAACAAACACTATCAACATACCAACCGTGTTTCTTCTGCTTAGCTTGTAGAGCGAGTGTGCATTCTTCATTGCTATACTGATTATGCTTTCTTATCCATGTCCTTTTCTAAGGTTCCTATCTGTGACTGTGTTGGCGATGGAAGTCACCCCTGGATTGCTAATCAGGAGCAGAGCTCAACGCCCATCAGTTTAATGTCACGATTTGTTTAAAGGGTGATCACATGGAGGAAAACTCAGAACAGCATTGTGTCAACTCAGACACCAGACCAGGCATGCATGAAAGAGTGAGGTCTTGATAAACTCCAAACAGTGGGTCGTAGTAAAAGGGTGAGTAGGTGGAAGACTTACGCAAGGAGGGTGCATGGTCTATCACAGACATCCGGTTTGTAACAGACTGGAGAAGAATGCATTCAAACACAAAATCCTTTCACATTCAAACACAGATACCAGAAAACACAACAATGTCACAACAAATCCTTTATCATAACAAGATCGCTAAGTTCGCGTGAATCCTTCAACTACGAACTCTCCGGCATAAGACGAAATCAGATGGAAAGAAAAGAAAAATTGTTTTTTATAAACCAGGAAGTCTCAAACACAGAGGCATAACCAGGAAACCAGAGTATTTGCTGAAACTTTACAATCGGGAGCTTAGCTCTACCATCGATAGATACAAAAATGGCAAAAATGCCTACATATACTCAAAATAATAACAGCAGCGGAACCAAGAAAATGCATTGAAAGCTTTGCGTCTGCATGGCTTCTGACAATCAACATCTGAAAGGTCGTGCAACTTATATCAGACGCAATCTTAATTGTTTGACAGTTCCAACGGCGAATCGACGTGCCTTAAATTCATGGTCGTGCTCTTCCATTAAGGCGGAGGCGATATCTAACCACCACCAACTGCTTCAATAACTGCTTCTTGGGACTGAGAACGGCTCGGCCAACTCAGCATTTCGAGATACGGAAGACTTCTCGCGCTGCCACCTGGAATAACCGAATAGCTTGAGGGATGGGCATGAAGGCCAGCGCGAAGGATGAGTGCACGAAAGGAATGGTGGTGTCGGGTTAAAAGGGCGTGGAAGGAGTGACGGAATGAGAGAAGGATGACGGAGGACAATTCATGGCTGAGGACATCAGGTAGAAGGGAAGAAGACGGGAGAAATGAACTCGCCTTCGGGTGAGAGGCTGATGTGGGACGGAATGGAACACGTGGCAAACGGCGGGTGGATAATGAGAAGAGAGAGAACCACGTGGACCAAGGAGGGGAGGTGGATGAAGGACACATGGCAGCATGGGAAAGGCGGAAAGGGGGGATTACATGAAGGAATACGGGCCCACTCCTGGTTAAATACAGGGCGGATGAGAAAGGCGGGACTACGCGATTGCTGTTGATCCGGGCTCCTCGATCGTGGCCGTCGGGAAGCTGCATATGGGATTCCGGACCCCCCCCCATCCGCTTAAAGGTAGAAAGGCGGGGGGGGTCCGGAATGGTCTTCATCGCCATTGATCCGGGTGCGCTAATATGAACCATCGGAGAGTTGTGCCTGGGATTCTGGACCCCCCCCCCTGCTTAAAGGTAGAAAGGCAAGGGGGGTCCAGAATCCAACGCGCGCCGTTGATCCGAGCGCGCGGATTTGGACCGTCCAGAACTGATTCTCGTTTAACTCGGACACATTTGCGCATACAACTTAGGACAAGTGGGTTTTTAATCCTTTCTTTTGCATTCTATCCCTCTTAATGAGAAATATCGCTAACATTTGGCTCCATGGGGGATAGAGTCATCCCTGTGATGCTCTAAGAACTCTTTTGCAGACTTAGTGCCTTTGTTGTTGGGCTACGGAGTCATTTATTAGTCCGAGAAACAACAAACAAAAACAAAAGAAATATTTACAAAACAAAACAAAACAAAACGAGCTGACTGCGGCTCATAGAAAACATTTCTTTAAGAAATTCCCATTGACTGGGCTACTAAAAACTTCATTGCCTTCCATATCTTGCAACCTGTAAGTGTTGTTTGAAAACACTTCAAGGATATTGAAAGGCCCGAACCAGAGGGCATCAAATTTATTGTGTTTGCCCCTTTCCTGCCTGGGTGCATCCCACTTGAGCACCAGATCACCCTGCTCAAACTCTTTCTTCTTGTTTTTTCTGTCAAAAGCCTGCTTGATCTTCTGCTGACGATTGTAAGCTCTGTCCAGGACCTGTTCCCTGATCTGTTGCACCTCCACCATCTGGTGAATTCTTCTGAGCACATGGTTGGGTTCCCCCTCATAGTCTTGGAGGAGATTTTCCACAGGCAAGGCAAGCTGAGTGGGGAAGATGGCCTCAATCCCATAAACAAGCTGGAAGGGTGAGAGACCCAGGGATTTCTTTGTTGTCACTCGATCGGCCCAAAGCACAAATTTGAGCTTTGAGTCCCAGGCCCTTTTATTATCCTCTAATATATTTTTGATAAGCTTGATTAGACTTTTATTAGAGGACTCTGCCAGTCCGTTTCCCTGAGGATAGTAGGGAGTGGAGTGAATCAGTGAAATCCCGAATTGTTTGCAAAATTTGACCAGAGGCTCAGATCTAAATGGGGAAGCATTGTCAGTGACAATTTTGCTAGGAAAACCAAACCTAACTATAATGTCTTCCAGGAAGCTAATGATTTCTTTGTGAGAAGTGCTTCTGGTAGGGATAGCTTCTATCCATTTAGTGAAGTAGTCGGTTGCTGTCAAAATCCATCGATGTTGGCCACTTGAGGGAGGATGAATTTCCCCGATGAAATCCAATCCCCACTACTGAAAGGGCACTGAGACCACCACAGGTTTCAAAGGCAGAGATTTGAGTTGCTGCTTCCCTGAGAATATCTGACATTTGATGCAAGCTCTAATTTCCCTGTAGACATCAGGAAATAAGGTGGGCCAGTAGTACCCAGCTCGGAGGATCTTGTGAGCTGTGGTCTTCAAAAAATAATGGCCTCCACAGAGACCGCTATGGAAATCATTCATAACCTTCTGGGCCTGCTCTGGGTCCAGACACATTAGTAATACCCCCTGGGGGTCTTTCCAATACAAAGCTTGGCCAATAAGACAATATCTAACAGCTTTGAGATTTAAAGCTCTGGCTTTACTTCTTTCCATCCCATCAGGGGGCCTCAACTCCTGCAGGAAATACAAGATATCTTTGTACCAGGGGCATGCTGATAATGGCATAGTGCTTCGGGAACCCCTGCTGGATGATTTAGCTTGCTCATTGATAAAATTTATTTCCAAGGCTTTATAATTGGATTCAGCCAGTAGCTTGGCCAAACCCTGCCCTTTTATTAGCTTGGTGGGCTTAATTTCCAGATTAAATTCTAGGATCTTGGCGATCCATTTACCTCTTCTTCCGTCTATGTCAGGTTGTATAAGAATGTCCTTCACAGAGGTTGAAGGGACATATGCAATGATCTTTGAGTGTAAGACATAGACCCTGAAAGCTTTGAGAGATTTTACCAAGGCATAAGCCTGCTTCTCCATGATCTTGTACCGAAGCTCTGCATCTCTCAGCGCCTTGCTAAAGAAGGAAATAGGCTGCTCTTACCCTTGATCGTTTTTCTGCAACAGAACCGCTGCCACTATGTCAAAAGAGGCAAAAGAAAATATCATAAAATCTTTAGAATAATCTGGACTGATGAGCACAGGAGCCTCGGTCAATGCTTTCTTTATTTGATCAAAAGACTTCCTGGGTTCAGTAGTCCATTTTATTTCATGGCCCTTCCTGAGCATGGCTGTGATATGTTTCACCAATTCAGCAAAATTTGAGACAAACCTCCTCAGGAAATTAATTCTTCCCAAAAATGCTTGGACCTCCTTTTTAGATCTGGGAAGTGACAGGGCCTGGATCGCCTCTACCCTGCCAGGATCGATTCTCACTCCCTCCGCTGAGACTATATGGCCTAACAGCTTCCCTTCTTGCATAGCAAACAATGATTTCTTCGGATTTAGGGAAAGGCCAAACCTGCGACACTTCAGGAAAACCCTCTTCAAGTGGGAGTGGTGCTCTATATCAGTCTTGGAGAAGACTGTTATGTCATCCAAGTAAATTACCACGAACTTATCTTTTTCCCCAATGAAGGCTATGTCCATGGCTCGCTGAAACGTTGCTCCTGCGTTCATCAGCCCAAATGGCATCTTGGCATACATGAATGTGCCCCAAGGAGTGGTGAAGGTTGTCTTTTCTCTATCTTCAGGCATGACTGATATCTGATTATAGCCAAAAAATCCATCAATCATAGATATCCTAGATGCACCAGTGACCCTCTGCAATATATGTTCCATGTTGGGCAGGGGATAATTGTCCTTCCTCGAACTTCTGTTCAGGTTCCTGAAATCAACACAGATTCTGATTTCTCCGCTCTTCTTTCTCACTGGGACCAAATTGGCTACCCATCTAGAGTATCTCAAGGGGACAATGATTTGAGCATCCAGCAGCTTTTTCACCTCTCTCTCCATGACAGGTAGCAGCGTAGGATTTATCTGTCTCAGCTTCTGCTTGAAAGGTCTAGCCTCCTCTTTTAGTGGGATATTGTGCTCAATGATTGACGTGTCATATGTATTGAGGTCTTCGTAGGTCCATGCGAACACTTCAGAAAATTCCCTCAGCAAATCAGTGTATCTGATCCTCTGCTCCTCAGTCAAACTCTTTGATAGCTTGACCAACTTGGGCTCCTCCGGTGTACCTATATTGCATTCAGTTGTATCGGCGTCATCACCTGTAACTCTGTCCTTCACTGCCACATCATTTCCATCGAACAATATTTCTAATGGGATCAAACCTCTTGGTATATGATTGCTCGGCAGTTGAATAATCTGATGGTTAGCAACTTTATTCAACAGCTCCCCAGGGTGGTAACCAGGTTACTCATCTGGGTCCTCATCTATATGCAAAGCAGAGAAGTCATCGATGGATTGGAGGAATTTCTCAATCTCCTGATCATCTTCAAATACCTTCCAATGCTTGACATTGTCTGGTACAGAGGGTCTGTACCTTATTTCCACCTTTAATCTGTCAGCGGGCAGCGCAGGAGCTTCGAATAAACTAGCCGAGAAAACCTGAAAGTCGGCTGGAGCATTTTCTTCCCTTGGAATGAAAGAGATGTTGAAAGCCAGGAAGAAACTATCAATTAGATCCCATACCTCGTTCCTGTAATTCTTGAGGCGAGGGTGCTTGGTCTGATAGACGTTTTTGACCTGCTGGACAATTAATTCTGCATCCCCGAACACAACCATCTCCCTGATTCCCATTTCTTTTGCAGCCCTTAATCCCAAAACCAGAGCTTCATATTCTGCCACATTGTTTTTTACTTCAAATTCCAGCTTTTATGACAGTGATATGGTTTCCTGAGAAGGATATTTGAATACCACTCCGGCACCTGCACCTATACTGGAAGAGGCTCCATCAAAGAACATCTTCCAAACAGAGGTGGTTGGAGGAAGCATCCATTGATTAAGACTGAGTTGCTTTCTGATCTGTAAAGGGGTCTCAGGCTCATCAGTGACCTGCAATAAGCTAGATCCTAAATCAGTGTCTAAGGCATAGATGGGATGATTTGTGGGGTTCGCTTCATCACTGACAATGTAGGCTAGCTGGGCTTCTCTGTACAATCTCCTATGTTCCCCCCCAAAGACTAGAATGGTGGCATACGTGAGATCCATCTGCAGAGTCCCTCCAAGTCTCTTAATCCAAGACCTTGACAACAGCATGCCAAACTTGGGGGGAACATCAGCTACCACTATATCCATGACCATACTTTTCATGGGCAGCTGAAACAGGGAAACTACCAGGTCCTTGATGACTCCCAAAC
>ML812564.1:74845-100097 GCA_009831015.1 Picea engelmannii
CAGGTTCTATGTGATGATTGATTGATGGTGATGATTTAATGTAAAGTTTTATTATCTCTCATATATTCTTGGGTGGAAGGAAGGGGCAAGGATGGAGAGTTCAACTCTCTCTTGATATTGGAGGATTGTATCTTCCTCTTGGAATTTTATCCCTCCCTGTACATTTGGAATTTGTATCTACCTTTGGAAGTCATTACTTCCCTTGAACAATAAACTATTGATTATTTCTCATATATTGTGCATGGTGTATTATGGTGTATTGCTGTAACTCTTATACTATTGTTCATTGCTCATTGGATATAGTTGAATGGTTTAAGTATAAGTTGAAAAAGGTTTTAAATTGTACTTGATATTGATTCACCCCCCTCTCAGTATCAACACATCAAACTTTTGAGCAAAGGCATGTGCGACCGCCAGGTTATAACCTTTGAATTTCCAGATGAATATATCCCAACCGTGAACCTGCAAATAATTTATGGCATCGTCGTGGGAAAGAAGGGACTGACATCCATTAGGTTCGATTCAAACCACATGGGCCATGGTTACTTTCAAAAAAACACAATAGACACCATGAGAGAGAGGCTTCATCTTCCAGTAGACAAATAATAACGAGAGGTCTATGAAAACTCAAACGGTCCGATACATATGAACTTGGGCAATTATCATGTTTGGTGATTTGCGTTTGGAGTGAAAGGAGACCAGAGGATGTGTAGACCTATGAGCCATTACACACAATGAGGATTAAACCCCATCCACTATCAAATCCCATTTTGAATAATGAATGAAGGTCATTAAATGTACAGGATCGCAGGATGAGGTGTATTTGCGGGTACATCAGACCTGTACCAAGTGGCATGAAAGCAATATGACTAATAGAGAAAATAGCACGTATCAATTGTTAATCCAACGTTCTGGGCCTTCATGCATTTCAAAAATTAAAACCAACAATCAACCATAGAACTGATCAAGTCACAAATACATAAAAATGTGGCAGTGGATTAATCAATAAGTTTATAAACTTAAAACTTCGCAACATATAGATTCCCTTAAAGCCTAATCTCTTTGGTAAAAGAAAAGAAGGAAAACATAGACTTCAGAATGATTAATCAAGCCAAGTTTTTGTTTGAATTTCATGCTTGCAGTCGTGAAATTTAAACAAAACAAATTAAATCTAAACGAAAAAATCATAAAATAAGTTATCCTAATAAATTGCCTTAAATTCAAAAGACAGAAACGTTTAAAAATGTAAGGAGGCATCTACAGAAAGATTTATCTCTTTGTGAGGATTATTAATTATGATAAAATTCGACAGAAATGGTGGCTGCCAACAGTGTCGTATTTTTTTCGTCTTTGATGAGAACTTTTGACTATCCACTGCCTTCTAATGATGTTAGGTTTATTTCGGCTTTCCCCGATGAGTCGAAGGCTACAATTTTTCAAGTTGCATCTTTCAAAATGAGTTACTTTGAAGACCCGTGGAATTTACCTTCTCCATCAGCTTCAATGAAAGGGCTAAGGAACCTTGGCATGGCCATGCCCTTATCCGTTGTCGAGGTTGTGTACAACATTTTCCAACAAGCCTCGGCCAATCCTGATATGCCTCCCCCACAGGAGATAGATCATGTTCTTGAGCCTATTTTGTCTCAGGACTCTCTTACCACTCAGGACCCTTTGGACTCAGTATTTCCCTCTGACGAGGCAATCCTGGAGGTAATGACTGGGCCAGATAGACCTTGGGATGATCTTCATCATAGATCTTACTTCTTACCGGAGCTCAAGAGAATAGAGGAAGGAGAGTTTGTTATGACCATGAATGGAGATATCCCTTGTCCCAGTAACCCTCTGGCTACACATAGAATATATGTCGAGGGAAACATGGAAATTATTGTTGAAACGATTCCTATCGATATCTCCAAAACCCCTAGCGTTGTGGAAAATCTCTTCATTAGATAAAATTGCCCCTCCGAAGAGATTCAAATATATACTGAATTGTTTAAATAATTGAGCAACATTTTTTCCTTCTCTTATGAGGAGATGTCAGGCATTAATTCATGAATTGTTGAACATGAAATCACGAATTATCCTGATGTTAAACTGGTTCGACAGAAAATTTTCCCGGTCAATCCTCGCAAAGCAGTGGTGATAAAGGCCGAAGTAGAGAAACTCCTCAAAGTGGGTTTCATCTACCCCATGCAATTGACAGAATGGGTATTGAACCCTATTTCTATCAACAAGAAGCAAGGCATGATCCGCGTCTGCATGGAATTCCATGACTTGAACAAATCTTGTCCGAAAGACAATTTTCCAACCCTATTTATTGACCAAATCGTCGATGAATGTGCAAGTTGCAAGGTATTTTCTTTCATGGATGGTTTTTCTAGGTATAATCAAATTCAAATCAAGCCCGAGGACCAACATAAAATGGATTTTGTTTGTCCTTATGGTATATTCACGTATCAAAAAATGTCTTTTGGATTGAAGAATGTTGGAGATACTTTTCAACGGGCCGTGTCATTTTCCTTTCACAACCTCAAACACATAGTCAAGGCATACCTCGATGATCTGGAATCATGTTCTCACAAGAGATTTGATCATCCCGCCCATTTATGACTAATCTTTGAGAGGTGTCGCTACTACCAGATTTGCTTGAATCCAAACAAGTCTAGTTTTTATGCGACATTGGGTCGTTTAATAGGTTTCATCATGTCAACAAAAGGGATCATGGTCAATCCTCTAAAGGTCAAGGAAATAGTGCAATTTCCTTTCCCACACACAATTCCCCAACTTCGGAGTTTACAGAGATAAGAAAATTTTCTTCAACGTTTTGTCATTAATTATGCAGATATTACGAAAGGGTTCATCCATCTATTAAAAAGGGACTCCCATTATGTTGGGATGAATCATCTCAATGCTCTTTTGATGTGTTGAAATGCGCTCTAATGTCTACCCCTCTACTCAATTATCCTGATTATGGCAAGGATTTCTTGTTATATTTTGTTATTATAGGGTCTAAAATCATCATGGTCTTAGTCTAAGAGGATTTTTCACTGAAAGAGAAAATTGTCTATTATTTTATCCAAGGCCTAGTTGGACCGGAACTCAACTACTCACATGTTGAGAAACTCGTTTTGGAAGTTGTTCACACTATCCAAGGTTTCCGTCAATATATTTTACTTCTCAATACCATCATCGTTTTCTTCATCAACCCCTTTCAATATGTGTTAACGTGATGGGTCATCAGCTGAAAAATCAATCGATGGATAGTTATCCTACAAGAATTTGACTTGGATTTCGTTTCGGAGAAATCTAATAATTCTTTGTTATTTGAGGAGTTAATCTAGGAAATTCCAGTCGAAAGTGATAATATTCTTCCCAAAGAGTCACCAATTAATGGAGATCTTTTTCTGATCACATCTTCGAACCCCTGGTATGGAGATATACTTGTGTATCTTCAGAATTTGAAGTTCCCCACTTCTACTTCTCATGATGAGCGTCGATGAATATAAAACCAAGCACGGAACTATCTCATCCTCGATGACACTTGTATCGTCAAGGGGTGGATTGCATTCTTCGACGATATCTTACTCACGAAGAAGAAGATCTTGTTTTGAATGAATGTCACATTGGAGCATGTGATAGTCATTTGTCTAGGGCTGAAAAAATCCAAAAACATTCTTCGTGCTAGATAATTTTGGCCTCGTTAATCAAAGATTGTGTTGAAGTGGTCAAGAAGTGTCACCTGTGCCAGATCTTCTGTCGTAAGATGCGGGCACACCCAGCTCCTATGTTTTTGGTTATTGTTGTCGGTCCCTTCACCAAGTGGGGGATTGATTTCACTACATGTCACCTAGATTCTGCCAGGGGGCATCACTATATCATCATAGCAATAGAATACTTTACCAAGTGGGTCAAAATTATGCCAACATTTAACAATGATGGGAAAAAGAATTCCTTTTCGTTTTCAACCAGATAGTAGCTAGATTCAGTATCTTGAAGGATATTGTCACTAACCATGGTAGTCACTTCTAGAACAAAATGATGTATGAATTAACATCAAATCTTGGGTTTAAACTGGAACAGTTGTCACTGTATTACCCACAAGCGAATGGTCAAGTAGAAGCTGTGAATAATTCTCTCAAGACTATTCTTCAGTGAACGATTAATTTGGCGAAGTCAAATTGGCATTTGATGTTTTATTTGGTTCTTTGGGCTTATCAAACTTCTGTAAAGACTTCTACAGGTTTTTCAAATTTTCAACTCATTTACAGGATGGGGGAAGTCTTTCCCGTTGAATGCCAAATGCCTTCTCTGAAGTTGGCAGTGGAACTACTTCCCGACACTACATCGCTTGAGTAACATCTTTTATATCTCAAGCATATTCATGAGCAGCGTTGAGATGCAACCTTGGCTAACGAGGCTCATAAACAATGAGTCACATGTCAATATGATCGGTCTCTCTACCCTCGAATTTTCTATGAAGGTGATCTTGTCCTCGTCTATGACCAAGACAAAGATCCCTTGGGGGCAGGCAAGTTCAAACCCATGTGGTTTGATCCTTTCATTGTGAAAGAAATATTAGAAAAGGGTTATTACCATCTGGTTGATTTCAAGGGTAATGCCTTAGCGGAGCCTATAAATGGGCTCTATATTAAGAAGTATTAGACTTAATTTGGCCGTGTGAGTGTGACTTTTTGTATATATGTATATTTTTTGTACATTTTTATCTTTTTTGTTTTGTGGAGGTGTAGTCATTTATGTTTTATTTTTCACTGTGGAAGATGTTAAGTGAATTTGAAATCTATGTTGGGTTCCTGGATGGCACTAGCCGACACACTCAGAGGCTTGCTTCCGCAGCTTGGGTGATTTTTACACATGGTGGCTAGTTTCTATCTTCTAGAGGTATTTTTCTAGGATAAGAAACCAATAATGTTATTGAGTATAGTGCAGTGATATAATTACTACGTAATTCCTTGTCACATGGTATTTCTTGTCTCCAGGTTTATTTAGATGCTCAACTGGTCATGTCTTAGTTAAATGGGGTTTACCACATTTACAATCCCACTCTTCACTGACGATTCCTTAGGGTACGTCTCTTAGAATGATCTTTTGATTATATTACTTATATTCATGTTCCTAGGAGATCTAACCAACTAACTGATACATTAGCTAATCAAGTATTAAATTGGCATGTTGCTCACATGTAAAAGTAAAACACACACATACACATGTAAATATATTTGTAAAAACATTCATCCATAAGATAGAAAATATGTATATATATATATCCAAAAAATAGTGTCATGAGTACAAAACGGGCATTAAAGCCTCAAAAATAGTCGATATACATCGCTCGGCTTAAGCCCTCAAATACATAGTACAAAAATTTCCCTCGGCACATAAGTGGTCCAACACTATCTAAGGTCTAGGCCTATTTGCCTTTCTATAGTGAACTAAGACATTCCCAAGATGTCGGAATAGCTAGACCCAAGTCCTGGTCAAATCCACTACATGTGGTTGCATAGCCAGGGGAAGATCCTCGATCTATGCCATGGGTATTGCGTGAGTGAGAGTCGTGAGGTTTCTCTCTACTCGTCATAGCACTCTCTCAGCCTCTCCAACTAAGGGTCCTCCTGCAATTGTTGGTACTCATGCTCCTGCTAGTCTGGCCTATTAGCGCAAGGATTTGCTCCCGGACTGCAAAGGAGAAATCCTAGAGCCCATCATTAAAATGTAACAGCAAGTGTGTTTTTGAAATGTGAAAGGGAGCTAATTAAAATTGTTCATCAATGATCAATGATTCCTACATAAGACCATGTTCCCACAAAGAAATTCTAATCCAAATATGAACAACAATAAGACAAAAATTGCAAATAAGAATGAGGAAGAAACATAAAGAGAATAGTGCAAGTGTACAACTGGTCCAACTAACTAATCCCTGAAGAAAATTCCAGAAATAAATATTCTCCTACTTCAAGAATTAAAAGAAGTTTATGGTGATGTCTTCACACAGTCCAATCCTTTGCTGCATAAAAATAATAGCATGAATCCATCACACATAACCAGAAACTAGAAGAAAAAGGAAATAACTATATTCCAGATAAGTATTAGCAACATCAATTGAAATACATGCTCTTTGGTGAGGTATACAGAGCTGCGAAAACAAAACAGTTTTATTTCTATTACTTTGCCCCCTCCCTTAGCTCTTTATAACCCCTCTCTACTCTTGTACCATGAAATATATAGCACTATAGGTCCTTTCCATCTCACAAATTCTAACTCCAAGCCATTTCCCAAAATAGAAACAGTTACAAACAAAGAATGACATGTTTTAACTGATTTCCTGCTTTTCAGGAGGTGAAATTATGAAAAATTGGCTTCAAAATTCCACTTCTAATTCTCAAACTATAACAGTTGTGTAAAATCTTATTGGCCCTTGACCAAGTCTTGAGGATCCTTATTTGTGTTTGACCTACTTTTGGGACTTCGGCAGACTATCGAAGGCAGAGCGCAAGTCGAAACGGAGATCAGGGGATCTCAACCCCTTTTTAGGGATTTTCGGGTTTTGGGCTTATGTAATGGGTATGGGGATGTCGGCCCATGGGTTTACCCATGTTTAGGCCCTTTTGTAATGTATAAATAGAAATCTAGACGATGTAGGAAGTAGTTCAATCTATGTGATCTAAGAGAGGCTAGACATTGTGCTAAGTTCAACTTGTGAGTGCTTTGTGCATGCTATGTTGAGAACTTGCAGAGCTAAGTGCAAGTGATTGTAAGAGACTATGAAGAGGATTTGTGTTGTAACTCAGGGAAGGAGAATCTAGCAGAGTGTGTGTAGATCTCCTATCCTCTACGGAGTAAGATATCATGGCTCTATGCATGTAGAAGATTGACAAAAGGAAATAAAGAAGAAGAGTTGGTGGACGTAGCCCCAGGGTGGGGGTGAACCACATATATCCTGCGATGTGGTTGCGTTGTGCTTTATAGTTGTTCTTTTGTTTATGTGATTAAATTCTTTGATGTATGTTAGATGAATCTGATATGATAGCTTAGTGTTGAATAATGTGAGTGAATGTTATATTTGACCCATGTTGATGTGCTTAGTACTTGATTATATTGGATTTGTGGGAATGTTTCATCGTTCTGTTATTAGGGTTTATCTGCGCTATAAGCTAAAAGAGAATATTGATGAACTATAACTACTAAGTGCTCTGTTAATGTGTTACAATCACAGATTTTTGTCCCAGATAAGTTTGCAGACATCAAAGTCCTGCAACCACCCCTGCCTCTACCTCAAGTGAGAGTTCATCTGCTTCACAGGTGTTGCTGAAATGGTCGGTAGTTAGGGTTTTTTTGGTGCGTTGTTGTAACGTTGAACCCTGGGTTTACCCCTATGCCAACAAATGATTCTGTTGTTGGGACTAGAACTGTGATTGATGGGAACTTAAGAAAACAGAAATCTCTGTGTGTAGATTTGTTTCCCTAGTGTGAAGTATTCTACTTGACTTGTGAAGCTCTGTGTCAAGAAGAAGAGTCAGATTTGAAGAAAAGAGGTAAGACTTGAAAGCTTTGTTCTATGATAAAGGTAAGAATAGTGAAAAGTTTTGATTAAAAAGGTAAGATAAGTGGAAATTTTTGTTTCAAAAGTATGGATCTAGGTATGTTTGATAAAAAAATCCCTATCTTGAAAAGTAGGGAACATCTAGATGAAGGAAGGTTTGATATGAGTAGATCTGACAAAAATAGTGAAAGATATGTTATTCCTATGCATAGAAAGAATGTTTGGACTAACAAATGGATGCAGGACCCTAGAAAGAATTTGTTGCAAGTTAGATACTATGATCCTAGTGCGCAGTACACGAAAGGCAGGGGATCATTTAAAAGAAAGAGAGGATTAACTCTTTGTTACAGTTGCAGAAGACCGAGACATCTTGGTAAGGAATGCCCTGGTAGAATACCTAGTTGTCTTTGTTGTAAATCTATGGGTCATGAAGTTTTATATTTCCCTACAATGATTGTTAAACTTGACAGAATGAATATGAGATAAGAAAACCCCAAGGAAGGTTATGAAACTAAGACCATGGCAAAACCCCAGAAAGAATCAGAGAATGTATTACTACAAATGAAAGAAACCCTAAATGATCATAGAAATATCAACTTATCAAAGATCTTCAAAGAAAAAGAATGCATAGAAGCAAGAATAGGAGACTTCGACATTGACTATGTTCTGGATGAAGAAACATAGGTGAATATCATGAAAGAAAGAACTTGGAAAACTTTAGGAAAGCCTACTATGATTCCTTCATTGGCAGGAATAGGATTATTTATAGAAAATCTGATAACCCTATGTGGAAGACTCACCCAGATATCTATGAGTGCTCATGGAACTTCGATAGGGGAATATTTTGATATTTTTAAATTTATTGAGAACAACACCCCATTTTCATATTACTAGGAAAACCTTGGATTGAAAAGGATTGGGCCATAAGAAAAGAAGAGGAAGTCTTAGAGAAGAAGAAGCAAGAATTAAAATATTTCATGATTAGGAGGATAACACACTTGATTGAAGAACAAGAGAACAGATCGAAGATACTTAGAACCAGAAACTTGGATATCAAAGTTAAAAGAACACAAGAAGACTCACAGAAGACTGAATTACCTACCCTAGAGAGAGAAGACGTATTACTCTCCGACCCTATGAAATAATATCAACAGCGCTAAGTTACTATGCCAAAAGGAAATAAGAATCAGAATGGAAAGAGGAATACCGAGATGAAGATCACCAGGAAGAACGCTAGAAAACTCAGTAAGAAGAGAAAAAGATAGAAAAGTTACAGAAGGTCCCAGAGGGGACTTCATAGAAGGAAAGTTTGCAATACTGGAACTTCATCGAGATATCAGAACAGCACAACATGGCACTTCTCCATGGTGAAGTGATATAGCCGTTGGAAGCATTATAATTGTTATTCTGATGACCCAAATGGTTAGAATAGTAGTCATGGCCTGAAGACTCACGATCATACCATTGGGACTACACTGCAATGGATAGAACCGCATTGAAAAAGACCTCTCATCCATTGGAAATATCTGTTACATCGTGTCTACTTAGTCTGTCGATTGTTGCATCGAGAACACTTTTTCAAATTGTATCCAAGCCAACTCATTACTATTGCGCTATGTTTATTGAGATCAATAGTTGTTCCATTGCATTGCACACTCATTCATCCACCTGAGTTATCTGATCTAAGCGTGCATGTTGAATGAGCTCAGCACCGTAAAGAAATCCTTTGAAGAAGTTCTCATCGATCTCATGTCCGAGAAATTAATGCCTGCAGGTATTCAAGCATCATCGACAAGAGGAGTGCAAGCCTCTTCGTCGACTGCTCATGGATCCAGACCATCCTAGCCGATAGCAGAGAAGAGAACCAAGTACATAGATGACCTATCCAACGTGAATTTAATCCCAACCATATTACAAGAATACATCTCACCTCTGGCAGGCACGGTGAGTCGTGACAGTGTCCCGAGGGCCTTTGATTACACCATGGTTACTACATACCTTTCGAAGGGGATATGTGTAGTTAGAATGCAGCAGAATAAGATCATGATGTTGAAGTTCAGTGAATTCAACCTAGGAGACCGCAAGAACCATAGTATGCTCACTCCATACAAATACTTGACCAGGAGGAAGGGGAAGAACTTGAAAATAATCCCCCATCCATGGACTGTGAACCTTGTGCAGTCCAGCCTCTTGAATGTAATGAATATTCTGCACTTTGGAAGGCACCAGGAGGTTAACGCATGTGTTAATCTCATGATATCATGTTACCATGGTGGCTACCTATGGCTAGACCAACGCATTACAATCGATCTGACATTAATCCATAGGATCACCGGATTGAGCATGCAGGGACCTGACCAACAGGACTTCTACCCAAGAAAGGCTACAAATCGTGCATTGGCACAAAATATCAAAGACACATATGGCGACGTAGAAAAGGGGACACGAAGCTACAAGGTAGCTTCTATCCAGAATTGCGCAGTGCGCCTATCCTACCAGTTGATCGTAGGAAATATCGTAAGAAAGAAAATACCTACACAGGTCATGGGATTCATTGTTGACCTCGTCGGGAAATGTGTAGAAGGACTCCAGATGAACTGGGTGAAGTACTTGGTCAACCAGCTAGAATTAGACTGTCGTGAAGCTCAGGATCAGGGATATGAGTTCCACTTTAGCTGGCTCCTTATCCTCATCACATTTACCGCTTGGGAGATGTCGGAATGTGTGACCTTCCCAGACATCGAGCCGCTTGCTGTGAAGTTCACCACGCTCTAGTACTCGAGCAATATGGGAAAAAAGTGGCAGTCAAATGTGGTCTTCCACATGTACTATCTCCAACTAAAGAAGGCCATTGAAATTGTCCCTCACATGACGCCAAACACCCTATATCGGTTTAGACCTCTCATGAAGTTCTGCACAGATCATCACTTCATCTATATCACTGCACATGTAGACGAACATAAAGAGGAGCTTCAGTCATACTATAAGCTCATAAAGGAGGACCTCAAAGAGATAACCAAGGACTGGTCTATAGAGCTCCTCATCCCCACTGACCCTGCAGAGATTCCTAACCCCGAACTTGATAGCTCAGAGGCTGCTCACAAGGAACACGACGCGCCTGGAACCAACAAAAGAAAGAATATTGAATAATTCCAAGACTTGAGCAGTGCATCGAAAGAAACTACTTCAGTATCACATGGCTGAGGGGGTGATGACGAAGTAGAAGAGACAAATGGTACAGAAGATCATGAGAAGCAAGGCGAAGTAACACCACCTAAGGATCATGTTGATGAGGTTGATCCCTTGAAGAAAAGGAAGGTTTCCCCCATGAAACCCACTTCCTGAAAGAAATCCAAAGCCACCTTGACTAAGATGCAGACTGTGCTCACTGTAGATGAATTCGACTTCATCATCGCAGTTGTAGCAGATGCCTCACAGGACATCTTGAAAAAACATGAATCCAAGCAAGAGGAGATGTATGATAGAATCGAGGTTCAACTCAGAGGGGTATAGCAGGCCCTTCAATCTAGCCGTGCAGTATCCATTGCGCCCCCACCATCAGAAGAACCAGAGTTGGGAGATGAGCTTTCCTAACTCCACAGACTTGTTGATGTGACCGAAGCTCACCTTCGTCAAGCACAAGTTGAGAAAGAACATGCCACAGCATCCCTGAAACAAGTCTAGGAATAAATGATAGAGAAACGCTAGGTTGTGCAAAAGGAGGAGGACCTTCAAGCCAAGATTGAAGAAGAGAGGGCGCAAGCCAAGCAAGAAAAAGAACAGTTTCTCATAGAACATCTTGGAGTCAAAGAAGCAGTCGACGGAGCAATTCACTCTGTGACGGGCTTAGAGACAAATGCAGAAACCCAAGTGGAGCATCAAGTAGTGTATCTTGCGGAACCTATTCAATATCTACAGCAAAGAATAGCAGACTTAGAGCTGTGAACAGTGTCCAACACTCTGTCGGATGTATGAGATGAAAGAGAAGCAACTGCTCGAGGCACAATTGAAAGAATCAAGGCCCTCACCATGGAATGTAAACAACTAAGTGATCGCAGTGCCTAGATTTATGAGCGACTCAGTGAAGATTTTGAATTAAAGGCATTGGAGTCACATCTCGAGGAGGAAAATCAGCAAGCAGAAATAGTACAGACGTAGTTGAAGCCCCTATCAGTCGTTGAGAGGATGAAGAGATCCCAAGAACAATGCATTGCTCAACAGCAGGTCCACATCATTCATATCAAAGTCATGGAAGTGAATCAGAGGCTCCAACTAATACAAGATGAGTGGTGCCAACTATTCGCAGAGATTGAAGGCCGAGGAGAAGAACTAGAGCAAGTCGTCACTGCAGCACTTTCCCTAGGCCAAACACTCTTTTCTCGTCCAATTGATATCTTGCAAGTATTTGAATTATTACTCCATGGGCATATTTGTCATGTATGTTAATGGATTATGCTAATATATATGCTAACATTATATATTATCACCATATTCTTATGTATCTTGGTTGTTCGGGACAAGTTGTAGGTATAAAGATTTGAATTTCCTACTCAACAGTGCTCTTCATCGAACATCTGGATGAGGTAGGTTTTTTACCTTGTCTTGTTAGCATTTCATTTATATAGCATACTTGGGATTAGAGTGTAATTATATGTGTCATTCAATTTGTTGTGGTTTACCCCTCTCCATAGAGGGATTTTCCTCGTAACAAAATTGGTGACCATACTGGGGATTGTTCTTATGTTTCAGGTTTGGAGTGTTTTTCTCCTTGACTTGCTCTTTGTTAGCCTGAGTTTCCTTGTCACATGATTGCTTGACAGCCTATTATTACTTTGCATCTAAGTTTTTTGGTTTAATCCTTGCCATGGCAGTGTTTTACTATATATATGTGGTTTTTCCCTTGACAAACGGGTACATACGCAAGTTGTCCTTCTATAGGGCATGTACATACGCGAGTTTTTCTCAAACAATCACGTACATCAACTCTTTAGGCTTACTGGCTGAGTTTGGTGTTTTTTGGGTGATTTTGGTTGGTTGTTGACTCTTCTTATGTCTTTGTCCTAAGTGTTAAGTGCTTACAGAGTGATAGGAACCTTCTTATTTTTGAATTTTTGGGCGGTATTATTTCTTATCATATTTTTCATTGGTTGTTCTTGCACATTGGTCTGACTGTTTGCTTCTTGGTATCTTGTTTGGTTGGTCTCTTGTTTCTTGTAGTGGGGTCTGTATGTGAATTTTGTATTCACTCCTTGCATTTTCTTTTCTTTATATCGAAGATACAAAAAAAATTGCTCATTTTCCATTACGGAATTTTCTCTTTTGATTATCTAGTATTGATCTTGACACATGTGGAAAGATAGAATTTTATTGAAATTGTAGAAATTGCATTGAAAGTTAAATTTAAAACCTTACCATCTCTTGAGAATTTAAGATTAGGACTTAGCAATATTTTTATATTTGTTTCTTTCATATGTTGAGTCATAATATCATCAGTTTCACGAACACAGCTCTTGAGTAAACAAAGCCATTAAAAGTAATGTTGATTAACTAAAATTGATTAGAAACGATTTTATTTCTTAGGGTACAAAAACAAGCATAGGACATAGGGCTATGGAAAAGGATTTTGTGAGTAAACATCTCCAAGGCTATTAAACTAAACATATGTGTCTGACCATGGAGTGGTGAAACCCATCATGTAATTAATGATTTCAGGAGTCTCTGTTCACACCAGAGTTAAGCATGAGGTCGTGCAAAGTTGGTTGCATAGATAGCCCTCTAATACTTTATTAGTGTCAAATATATTTATGTGGTTTCATTCATGTATGGGGTTCTTGCTAGTACCTTTACATCCATGAGATTCAGTGCCTTCAAGATTTTGGAATTTGTTACCCTTCCCATACTGTGGACCAGACTTACAAATGTTTCCTTGCGCATTGGTTGTATTGTGGTGTCCCTAGTTTCTTGACATAGGTAGCCACATATGTTACTTGCAAGGGTTAGTATGCAGGTACCCTGAGTCAAATAAGGGTCGGATAGCACATAGCCTTTATGGAGGATTACCTCTCCGGGGGGATCTGACCAACTTCATTTTTAAGCCCATGAGGACCCTTATAACTGATTCTGACACCTCCAATATTTTGAAGGGTGTCTCAGGCCCCTCTTGGAAGAGGCATACCTACTCTAGTTAGGGAGGCCCCTTTTCAGCTACTATATCTTTTTTGTGTGCATTTGGCCATTTTTTCTTTATTTTGGTGTGCTCTTTGATTGTTAGTTGGCCCTAGGACTTGGTTTTATATCTAGAGTGTTGAGTCATCATGGAGCAAGACCAACCTTCTCGTAGGTCTCATCGTTTGTTGAATTTACCACCCCATTTTGAGTCTTTAGCGAAGTTTCCTTCTAAAATGTGTAAAGTTAATAGATGTGGTACATATATATCCACCTCCCAGACTTGTGATTATCAAGTTATGGGTACTAAGTCGAGTTTGAATGACATCGGTAGTCCCTAGACTCCTATTCCTTCTATGGTTAGTGGGATTCCTTCGACTCCTTCAGTCGCGACGGTTTTAGTGTTGGAGGTTCATGTCCTTACTTCTACCTAGCTTGTGGTTTCTACTCGACCCATAAAAACAAACCCTTTCGGATCTCTTTTTGGTACATCAGATACAATTCTCATCCCATACCTTCAGTCTCTAACCATATTTCTTTTCGTATGCCCAACATGACATCACAATTTTCATCCTCCATTACAACAATTAATGCAAATCCTATTTTTGGACCTAGGGTCATGGCTCCTTCGCATGCTCCTTTCTCATTTGGTGGAAGTCATATTCCCCAAACAAATCCTATAGTTGGAGGCCAACCTCCTTTTTCTTTTGGGTCTAATCTTAGTCTCAATGCTCTTAAATGGAGTACTCAACTGTGAGGACATGTTACTTCCCATATTACGTCCTTTCCCCCTCCTTCCTCCATGTTGATTCTAAAAAATGCATTTGTTATGACAAATCCACCTCTATCCTCCAGATTTCCACGTGGAGGGAGTAAGTTTCACGATATGGGAAACCCCCAGACTGGAGCTCCTCCAACTGGGGGTAATCTTTATAACTCTCATTATGCCACTCTTGCAGGTATGGTGCCCATAAAACCTCTTATGAATCAGTTTGGAGGAGGATATTACCCTACCGGAAAGGGCCATGGTGTATACCAGAACCCTAGATGGCCTGCAATCCCTCAACAACAATATTTCCTGAGAGCATGGGCTCATACACAAAAACCATGGATTCCTTTTATATCCATGCTTAATCTACCAAATTTGTCGATATTAATGAATAACTCGATGCATCAATATCCATCATGGCCCCCTGTCCCCACCAAGCGTCCTTCGAACATTCCAAAATTTGAGGGAAAAAATACCGAGGATCTGGGTGATCATGTTACTACTTTTCATCTTTGGTGCTCAACCAATTCCCTTAATGATGATTCTATTCATTTGAGGCTATTTCAACACACCCTCAAGGGGGTCGCTACGAAATGGTACATTGAGCTACCGGGGGGAACATACGGAAACTTTAATTAGATTATTTTGGTCTTTCTCAATGACTTCCAATTTTTGGTTCATTATGATGTCGGCATAGAACTTTTGTTGACCTTTCTCAAAGATAAGGCCACGCATATCTCGGACCATATCCAAGAATGGTGTATAAGGAAGAGGTTGATTAAAGCCTACATTCCTCCATAGTTTCTATTGGAGTGCTTCCTTCAGTCATTATTTCCTTATATTTTGAAGGATATTTCTACATCTGGAGTAACATCTGAGGAAGAAGATATTTTCAAAACCTAGCAACTAGACCTCATATATGCTTAGTCTGGGATGTTGTATGAAATTCTTCCTGACGTGTCGCGGTTTAATTATGACCCTAGACAAAAGCCTGGGCTTCATGCCGATGGAATTATAGGCTCTACAAATGCTAAGTCTATAGACTTGGAGATGAACCGGTTGAAGGATTTGTCTCTAAGCCAGCTTGTAGCGGGACAAAACTTAGCTTTGTCCTCCACTCCCACTCAGTCGGTGGATGTGAATTTTGTACAGTCGTCGGCCAACCCAAATGGTAACCAACAACCAAGAGGGAATAGAAGGAAAGAATGAGGTAATAATTGTAAGGGTGGGAAAAATAATAAAAACTCCAAGGATGACACTAACAATTATAGATCGAATAGTAATATTGGTGAGGGCAAGAAATAAAAATGAAAGGTGAAGTTTCCTTGTAAAATTTGTAAAGATGATCACCTTACCCACCTATGCCCCAAAACTGAGGAACCCTCGAGGCTCTTATTACAACCATCTGTTGTGTTGACCAATTCATTTCTGCATAATCATCGCATGGCTTCAGGGTCCTCCAACACCATAAATGTGTCGAGTGGGATTCAAAACCCCTCTACACATGAAGGTGCCCATCTATGTCTTAATATGGTCAAGTCTCAGATTGATGTAGCCACTCAATCTCGTGATTAAGGTTCTTCACAGACTATTATAGGTCCAGAGTCTCCCCCTCCTTTGAAAACACCCTTGTAGATAAAAAAGTTGGAACCTTCACCTCATATTTTGAAAGGAGTACTAAAATGCTCTACCCACAATCCTAATGCCAGAGTTTCCCAGAACTATTTGATTGTCGAATATCTGGGTCAAACCCCTTGTACAATTTTGGCTTTGGAGGTGCTCCAGATGTTTCCTTCATAGAGGAACACCCTGTTATCTTCTTTAGGATCTCAAGATCCATGTGGCTCAGAGGTTATTAAGTTTTACGTCATATATGTTAAGCCTCACTTGCCTTACCACGTGGCCTTTCAAATCCATGTGGAGTACATGAAAATTACCATAAAACTGTAATTGATGAAGGTGTTGCAATGTGCGTGATGTCCCTAAACTATTGGAAATCCATTGGCTCTCTGACTCTATCCCAATATATGACTATGTTCACCACATTTTATGGAATTTCATTTCATCCCCACGAAATTCTTCCCTCTTTTTTGGTCCATTTAAGTGGAAAGACAATAGATGTTGATGTCTAGGTGGTTGATGCACCCCTTGACTATAATTTACTACTAGGGTGTAATTGGACTTATGCCATGACCGCAGTCAGGTCATCTATTTTCCGCAATTTATGTTTTCCTGACGAAGGGAAAATAGTAACGATTGATCAATTGTCCTTTGCGCTTGCTAGTCCTAATGCATCAGTTGGACCTTCGATCCTATTGATCGATAATTCTCGGAAAAAAATTGAGGATGTATGTGTCACAATGTATTCCTTCTCATGGGTATCGTTTATTTTGTGGCACCAATCCATCACATTCATGCCATCTCTAGTAAGTCTTTGTCGTCGATGAGGTTCGTTCCTTTTCGTACTTCGTATTTCAATGACCCTTGGACTCTATCTTCTCAGACTATGTTGTGCGAAGTTCAGTCACACGTTAGGATGGAAATGCCACTGTCAGTGGTAGAGGTTGTGTATCAAGTTATTCTTAACACTCCTGCTGACCCAGATCCTTTCTCCTCGTAGAAGGACGAGGAGGATATCATTCTAGAGCTCGTATGGGTTGCCCAATCTTCTTGTTTGCATGATTTCCTCAACGATACTTTACCTTTAGATGAATCCATCTTGGAGGCCATTTTTGGTCCCGATAGGCCTTGGGATGATATGCATCATCGATCCTATTTCCTCCCAGAACTTGTTAGGATTGAACAGGATGACTTTAGATCTACCTTAAGTGAGATGGTTGGTCACATTATGGTTCTACTAGATACGCATGGTATTTATGTCGAAGAAAACATGGCAAATATTTCTCCTACCGTCACAATCAAAATCTCTCGAATTCCTGGAAAATTTGGGAATGTATATATCGGTGCGTATTGTTCTCCTGAAGAAATTCATATCTACATCAATCTCTTCAAAGAATTTTGTGATGTATTCGCTTGGACGTCAAGACTTATCCAGATGCTAGACCTGTTCGACAACGTCTTTGAGTTGTTAATCCTAGGAAGGCCCCTGCTATTAGGGTAGAGGTAGAGAAGCTACTTAATGTTGGTTGCATCTAACCTGTTCCCTTGACCAAATGGGTGTCCAACCCCATTCCCATGAGTAAGAAACATGGAACCATCCACGTATGTATGGATTTTCAAGACCTAAACAAGGCTTGTCCTAAGGACAACTTCCTGACTCTTTTCATAGACCATATTCTTAATGAGTGCATGGAAAACGAATTTTTTTCTTTTATGGATGGATTTTCAAGATATAACGAAATTTAAATCAAACCCAAGGATCAACACAAGATGAAGTTTATTTGTTCTGGGGGTACTTTTGCATACCGGAAAATGCCTTTCTCCCTTGAAAATTCTGGAGAAACCTTCCAACATGCCATGACCTTTTCTTTTCACAATCTTAAACATATTTTCGAAGCTTACCTCGATGGTCTCGTTGCACACTTTCACAAGAGAGTATATCACTCCACTCACCTTCAATTACTATTTGAGAGATTTCATTACTATCCCATTTGTGTGAACCATCACAAGTGCATATTCTACGTTAGGTCTGGCTGTATCTTAGGATTCTTAGTCTCTGAGCATGGGATCATGGTGGATCCTATGAAGGTTGAGGAAATACTTTGATTGCCTCCCCCGCGCAACATTCGACAACTTCATGGTTTACAGGGGAAGGCTAACTTCTTACATTGGTTCATGGTGAACTATGCCAATTTAACTAAGGGTTTCATGTGTGTTTTGAAGAATAATACTTCGTTTATATGGGATGAGCGAGCCCAGGAATCCTTCGATGCTCTTAAGAAATCATTAGTATCGGTGCCTCTACTAAAACCTCTAGACTACAGTAGAGACTATTTGCTTTATATTGTCACGTCTGAAGGGACGATTGGTATGGTTCTAGTTCAAGAGGATGATGAGATCCATGATCACATTGTCTATTATCTCATTCAAAACTTAATCGGTCCTAAACTTAAATACTCTCACGTAGAAAAAATATCCTTGGTCATCGTACATGTAGTTCAAATATTACGACATTATATATTACTTTTCAAAACTATCGTAGTTGCATATATCAATCCATTTCAATATGTCCTTACCAGGTGTATCATAGGGGGGAAATATAATAAGTGGATTGTTATTTTGCAAGAATTTGATCTCAATTTTTCTTCGACAAAGTCTAAGAAAGTGCTAGTTTTTTTTCTGAATTGATATGAGACTTCCCTCGACTATATGAGGAAATCATTCATGAGTATTCATTCGTAGATGGAAATATTTTCCTTATCTCATCTTTGGACCCTTGGTATGGTATCCCAACATTTGTCGAGAGACAATCGATGACGTATACATCTTCAAGGAAAAAACTACCTTATCATCAGCGACACTTTGTATCATTGAGGCATAGACAATATTTTGTGTCATTGCTTGAATCATGAGGAAGTTGAGTCAATTCTCAATGACTGTCATAGTGGGGCTTGTGGTGATCATCTATCTGGGCTTGCAACAACCCAAAAACATTTGCGAGCCAATTATTTTTTGTCGTCAATTTTTAAAGATTGTGTTCAAACTATCAAGAAGTGTCACCCTTTCTAGGTGTTCACTCGGAAAATGTTCTCGCATTCAGCCCCTCTTCACCTAGTCATCACCGTTGGTCCCTTCACTAAGTGGGGGGTATATTTTATGGACTATAACCCAGCTTTGGTTGGGGGGAATCAACATATTATTGTGGTCATGGATTACATCACTAAATGGGCAGAGGCCATGCCTACCATTAAATCCAATGGTAAGACGAAAACATTCTTCGTATTCAACCAAATTATAGCCTGGTTTGGAATCCCAAAAGAGATTTGATCATGGCAATCACTTTCAGAATGAAATGATGAAGGAGTTAGCATAAAAAATGGGGTTTAAGCATGGTCATTCTTACCCTTATTATCCCAAGGAAAATGGACAATTAGAGGCGGTGAATAAATCTCTCAAAACCATCTTGCAAAAAACTACCAGCCAGAGTAAATTTGACTGGCATCTAATGCTTTACCCTGCGCTTTGGGCATATCGAACCTTGGAAAAGAATTCCACCGGTTTTTCTCCTTTTTATTTATTACATGGCATGGAATCGATCCTTCCAATTGAATGTAAAATCCCTTCCCTCAGACTGGAAATTGAGCTCCTACCTGATACATTCGATCTTAAAGAATTCCTTGTGCACCTATAGCATTTAGATCAGCAGTGTCAAGATGCCTTTATGGCTATCAAAGCAAATAAACATTGTGTTAACGTTCAATATTATAGGTCTATCTATCCTCAATAGTAAGCTCAAGGTAACTTAGTTCTCCTATATCACCAAGCCAAACAACCATCGGGAGCAGGAAATTTCAACCCCATGTGGCATGGTACTTATATCGTGTGACTTATTTTAGAGAAAGGAGTTCAGTATTATGAATATCTCCAACCCTTGTTGTCTTGAAATACTTCCTCTCCTTTGGCCCTTGCCTTGTTAGCGAATAAGGGTAGAGATGGAATCTAGAAAGTCTCCCGTAACCGGTCAAGCTGGTCAATCCGTCCACGATCACTTCTTTTTGTTTTATTCTCTTCTTTTTGTATTAAATAGATCGATTCATAACTATCTCAATTGGTCTCGGTCCTTTCCCTAATTACGATTTCTTTCTTTTAGAATAGTTCTCTTCTCGCATGTCCTTCCCTTGAGCACTCTATTACTGTACTTCTGAGTAAAAATTGGAATATTATGAAGGGAATATGTTGGATGAGCCAAGAAATGGGCTCTACCTAAAAAGATATTCTTGAGCCCTCAAGCTCGGGTGTGAATCTTTGTATACTAGTGTATCTTTGCAGATGGTGCCAGTCATCATACGCATAACATATCTTCTGTCACTTGGGTCATTTACTCACCCAATGGTCAACTGGTGTCTTCAGGTGGCGGTGGTTTGGAGCCATCAATGAATAATGTGGTTGAGTATAGTGTCATTATAGAACTATTACATGACACCATTTCACATGGTGTTTGATCTTTAGAGGTTTGCTTGAACTCCTAGCTGGTTGTATGTCAGTTGAATGGCAGTTACCATGTATGAGACCCTACTCTACTCCGACGATTCCTACGGGTATAAATTTTGGAATGATACTTTGATTTTCTTACTTATAATCACATACCTAGAAGTTCTAATTATGTATCTAATGCATATGCTAATTATGTTTTATATTGGAATTTGTCACATAAATAAAGTAAATAAAAAGCATTCATGCATTACACATTGTAACATATATAAGTAAATTCGAAGACCAAAATTTTATATTTCATCTTTTCAAAAAATATGGTGTCATAGTACAAAATGGGGCTCGCACCCTCAAAATACATATATGGTCAGCATATATATGACAATGGAATCTACGCCTGTGGCGCTGGATGTGTATCATGATAGCATAGTATAGTGTTTACGAGACGTCGAAAGAGTTGCACCCATGCACGAGGCACACCCACCACTTGTCGTTGCATAGCCTCTGGCAGATCCTCCACTTGAACCATAGGAATCATGTGCGTAAATCGAGATAGGTTCTCCTGCACATTCTTCAACAGTCTCTCTGCATCTACTCCCTCGTGTTCATATCCCCATATCCTCCTCCAATGTCGTGCGAATCCATATGGTCGTCACGGACCTACATCTGTATGACAAAGCAATTGTTAATACTTGATTCCATACAAAAATATTTTTGTTTTTTATTCTTTTTGAAAAACACAAAAAAATGAAATATACTAAAAAAATTCTTACAAATATCACCGTAGGAAGAACCTGGTGGAAAAGGCATATCTGGATCCCCTCTATAGTCGATCCCAAGATAAGATTAGTCTTCAATGGCTATGACCTATCGACACCACCAGAAAAATAACTCATCATTGTAAGGGGTTGGCACCCTACCACCTCCTAGATGCCTCATCACATCAGTCCACCGTGACATGGTTAGATCGCGCGGTCCATGTGGAATGATCTCTACTCTAGGTCTCAAGCCTAGAACCCGCTCAAAGGAAAAACTACACAGAATAGATGCAAATCCAAAGTTTCTCTTTCTTCCCTGTTTGTAATATGTCAGTCGGCCCTTCATGTTAGCCAATAGTGAGGTACACCAGTCATAAACAGTGGGTCATAAACAATCCACCACATAGAACCTGAGTGGCCTTGAGGCTTGGTGCAATAAGGTTGACCCCAAGATCCATGTAAGAACAAGTACAATGATCTTTAAACTCAGGTTCTCAATCACCCTAATTGGGAGTTGGCTCCCTACTTTATCTGTACCTGCAACATAGTGGGTGGAAATGTACTCCTCCATAGTCATACCACCCCCAACCCCCTAAGCCTTGAGATTCACTACCTCATTGCGGAAAGACAATCGTCTGATAAAATATATGTCATCCACTTCAAACCTCAATAGTTTCCCATCGACATTGAAGGCCTCTATCTCTAGATCCCAATAGTTTACAAGCATCTGGAGTAACCTCACTTGAGCCCTCATTCCTTTGAGAGCCCAAAATTTATAAAGGCCACATATTTTTAAAGTTAATTGGGCCCATGCATCCCTTTCCACTACTACATCTACCTATTCATGCTCCCTCTCCCTCCATTCAATCACCATCCTACCAAAGGAAAGTCATTTTTTGAGTTAAATTTTATAAAAAGTTGTTTGCAGACTTGTATGTGGGATATCATGTTAACAGCCACGTATAGGGCCACATATACCTAGGTAGGATTTGCTTTGCCCGCGTACATGGAGGCATGTACACAGCCCGATGAACTATTACTCGTATACACCCTAGTTTACATGTTGCACCCTCCAAAACTCAAAAAATGAGGACTAAATTTGAATTTTGAACCTTTAAAAATGAAGAGGATGGGAAGGGCACTTACTTGGTCTAGATGGTTGTGAATTTCATTGATCATAGCTCCCACAATCCAAACTTGAAGATCATGGCCAAAATGGCCTAAAATGCACTATGTGGGTGAAAAAACTCAAATAGCATGGTAAAATGGTATATTTTTACTATTAGTAGAAATTTTTTACCCACTTTATATAGTTTGTGTTGATTTTTTGACCTTATGGGCTAGTAGTACAATGGAAAGAATTGGTTTTGGTGGTTTTATCCAAGATTTTTGCAGTTTCTAACTTCCTATCGCTCGTTCGTGCCTTCGACGTGTATTTTCTTTCACCGGCATATAGGATAGGTTGTCACTCCATTTTACATTTTTCCATTGTCCTATGATTGTGATCTATATAGCTTAGGAACGAACCCATTTATTAGCGACACTGAACATTATTATTGTTGTGAGAAGTGTCGTTATTAAGTGGTAGAGGCTTACCAAACATGGGTACCCTAGTTAGAACCTTTGTGTCATTTGGTGCCCATGCAGAAGTTATTCCATAGGACTAGGAGTTCCTTATAGTTCTGACATGACTTTGCACTTGAACCTCATATTCTTAGTCATAAGAATTCTAACCTTCACCTATGGGACTCCCACCCCTGAGTCTTGTTTAAGTTCTTCTCCGACTCTCTAAAAAAGTGAAAATATTGACGAGTGAACTTGTCTCTTTCACACTAGTTAAATGGCCTTGAAAGGACGTCTATTGGGAGTAAGTTTAACCCTTTTTCAGACCAAGTAGACTACTTACAAAAAAGGAACACTCTAGTCAACATTGGCTAGAAGAGTTCTCCTAGGTATTATTTTATACTTTTTCGGTCCTAGGGGACTAAATTTATGAAAAAAAAAAATTATTTGGAGTTAAATTGTAACCACATTCCATCCTCATGCTTGAAGTATTGAGCCTATTGCTTGTTCTTGCTTTCTTGTTATAAGCCTCTTACCTCAACAATTTTCATCACTAGCCAAGCAGAGCCTTGTTTATATCCTTTGTAGCTTGACACCCTATACCCTAAGAGGAAAACTTCCCCTGAGTGTCCATGCCCCACTTGCACTTCCTTGCATTGAGCATAGGTATGTTCAATTGTTTGGAGCTAGTTTCTTACTCACGACACATGTTTCCTCTATTGTATCATAGCATTTCTTTTCCTATGAAAAAACAAAAAAGACGGGCAAGAAAATAATGTTATCTCATATCGGCAGCAATCGTGCCACCTTTGAACAGAGCATAAAATTTTGAGTCCACTATCATCCAGAGTTTGGGTTTAGCATGAACTTAGGAATTTGAGCTTGTTACTTAGAGTTTACTCCTCTGACTAGTTATTCTTCTAGTCCCTATGGAGAGTTTGTTGATGCCTCTTGCATCACAAAGTCTCATCATCAAGTCTATGCTTCCTTATTTATCCATATGTCTCATTCCTTGTTCAAAGGAAGTCTATAAGCCTATGTCATCCATTTCTCAGAACTCTTGACTTTGCATGTCAATCATACCCTCAGTGTGTATCAGAGTCACATGAAGTTGTAGTCCTACCATGAACACTGGTCCTACTTTCATTATGGGTAGGTAAACTTGAACCCAACAGTGGACATCTCCTCATTGGTCACTGACTAAGGGGTTTCCCTTGTGTTTGACGGCAAGAAATATATTCACACATTGGGATTCATGTAGTGTCTTGGATTCCATTATCCTTATTGGTGATTTCCTCACCTTTGTCGGCAGTCTTCCTTATTTGTAGCTATTCAGAGAGTCTTTTTTGTGCACTACTTGCATCCAGTGCATGTGAAAGACGCAGAGGGTCGTTGGTTCATGAACATCCTATTCATATGATATCCTCCTAATCATCAATCTATTTCTTTCTAACTCATGTTGACTGATGAAATATTCCCTAATTCTCTCCTTTCAGAGGGTCTGCTTCCATCGACTTCAGCTCATATTTTCTAGAAATGAGACCTAGAGTCCTATGAGTACCTAGAGGCTTGTAGTCATCAGTGGTAGGCTCTCTCGCCATTGATAGTTGGTAATACATAAATGTCTCTTGATCGATGGATTATTCAAGATTTATACCTCAACACCCTTATTCACACTTGTAGGAATGTACTCAGTGCCTTGATACCTACTTTCATTATCAATAGATTGTCTAGCATTTGTTAACAATATACCTTAATGACCGGTAATCAAACTAAGTCTCATTGTGTTCAACATCAACTCCTCTATTCACATGATGTATACTTGCACCTTTAGAGGATAGTGTAGAAGACCTCCAACTTACAGTAGCAGCATTCATATTTTTCTTTTGTCTTTCATTGGACCAGTACCTATATGACTTCAATGATCATGGGAGATCAAATTGTACTCCATTATATACAGATATCTTCATATTGATTTTGAGACTGGATTCCACTGGGCCTTGTTCATGACTATGATAGCCTATGGAATATGTCTACTTTGTATTTCATATTCATGGCCATGAAAAACTATTTGGTATATTTCCACATGGATCTGCAGTGTAATTCATATTGGCAACCATGTGTACAAAGTCATTATGGATTGTAATATTCTCATGAGTAACTAGCACTTCCAGTTGAATCTCCATTACTCCACTTCTTGGAATTATAATTTATTTTGTCCATCGCAAATACTCCTTTGACCTCACAAATTAGGGGGCATATTTTTTAGCAAATTTTTCCTCACCCCGTGTTACTTGCTTGGATGGCCTTTACATTTCCTTATGCAAA
>ML812564.1:100197-145355 GCA_009831015.1 Picea engelmannii
TTGGTTCATTATGATGTCGGCATAGAACTTTTGTTGACCTTTCTCAAAGATAAGGCCACGCATATCTCGGACCATATCCAAGAATGGTGTATAAGGAAGAGGTTGATTAAAGCCTACATTCCTCCATAGTTTCTATTGGAGTGCTTCCTTCAGTCATTATTTCCTTATATTTTGAAGGATATTTCTACATCTGGAGTAACATCTGAGGAAGAAGATATTTTCAAAACCTAGCAACTAGACCTCATATATGCTTAGTCTGGGATGTTGTATGAAATTCTTCCTGACGTGTCGCGGTTTAATTATGACCCTAGACAAAAGCCTGGGCTTCATGCCGATGGAATTATAGGCTCTACAAATGCTAAGTCTATAGACTTGGAGATGAACCGGTTGAAGGATTTGTCTCTAAGCCAGCTTGTAGCGGGACAAAACTTAGCTTTGTCCTCCACTCCCACTCAGTCGGTGGATGTGAATTTTGTACAGTCGTCGGCCAACCCAAATGGTAACCAACAACCAAGAGGGAATAGAAGGAAAGAATGAGGTAATAATTGTAAGGGTGGGAAAAATAATAAAAACTCCAAGGATGACACTAACAATTATAGATCGAATAGTAATATTGGTGAGGGCAAGAAATAAAAATGAAAGGTGAAGTTTCCTTGTAAAATTTGTAAAGATGATCACCTTACCCACCTATGCCCCAAAACTGAGGAACCCTCGAGGCTCTTATTACAACCATCTGTTGTGTTGACCAATTCATTTCTGCATAATCATCGCATGGCTTCAGGGTCCTCCAACACCATAAATGTGTCGAGTGGGATTCAAAACCCCTCTACACATGAAGGTGCCCATCTATGTCTTAATATGGTCAAGTCTCAGATTGATGTAGCCACTCAATCTCGTGATTAAGGTTCTTCACAGACTATTATAGGTCCAGAGTCTCCCCCTCCTTTGAAAACACCCTTGTAGATAAAAAAGTTGGAACCTTCACCTCATATTTTGAAAGGAGTACTAAAATGCTCTACCCACAATCCTAATGCCAGAGTTTCCCAGAACTATTTGATTGTCGAATATCTGGGTCAAACCCCTTGTACAATTTTGGCTTTGGAGGTGCTCCAGATGTTTCCTTCATAGAGGAACACCCTGTTATCTTCTTTAGGATCTCAAGATCCATGTGGCTCAGAGGTTATTAAGTTTTACGTCATATATGTTAAGCCTCACTTGCCTTACCACGTGGCCTTTCAAATCCATGTGGAGTACATGAAAATTACCATAAAACTGTAATTGATGAAGGTGTTGCAATGTGCGTGATGTCCCTAAACTATTGGAAATCCATTGGCTCTCTGACTCTATCCCAATATATGACTATGTTCACCACATTTTATGGAATTTCATTTCATCCCCACGAAATTCTTCCCTCTTTTTTGGTCCATTTAAGTGGAAAGACAATAGATGTTGATGTCTAGGTGGTTGATGCACCCCTTGACTATAATTTACTACTAGGGTGTAATTGGACTTATGCCATGACCGCAGTCAGGTCATCTATTTTCCGCAATTTATGTTTTCCTGACGAAGGGAAAATAGTAACGATTGATCAATTGTCCTTTGCGCTTGCTAGTCCTAATGCATCAGTTGGACCTTCGATCCTATTGATCGATAATTCTCGGAAAAAAATTGAGGATGTATGTGTCACAATGTATTCCTTCTCATGGGTATCGTTTATTTTGTGGCACCAATCCATCACATTCATGCCATCTCTAGTAAGTCTTTGTCGTCGATGAGGTTCGTTCCTTTTCGTACTTCGTATTTCAATGACCCTTGGACTCTATCTTCTCAGACTATGTTGTGCGAAGTTCAGTCACACGTTAGGATGGAAATGCCACTGTCAGTGGTAGAGGTTGTGTATCAAGTTATTCTTAACACTCCTGCTGACCCAGATCCTTTCTCCTCGTAGAAGGACGAGGAGGATATCATTCTAGAGCTCGTATGGGTTGCCCAATCTTCTTGTTTGCATGATTTCCTCAACGATACTTTACCTTTAGATGAATCCATCTTGGAGGCCATTTTTGGTCCCGATAGGCCTTGGGATGATATGCATCATCGATCCTATTTCCTCCCAGAACTTGTTAGGATTGAACAGGATGACTTTAGATCTACCTTAAGTGAGATGGTTGGTCACATTATGGTTCTACTAGATACGCATGGTATTTATGTCGAAGAAAACATGGCAAATATTTCTCCTACCGTCACAATCAAAATCTCTCGAATTCCTGGAAAATTTGGGAATGTATATATCGGTGCGTATTGTTCTCCTGAAGAAATTCATATCTACATCAATCTCTTCAAAGAATTTTGTGATGTATTCGCTTGGACGTCAAGACTTATCCAGATGCTAGACCTGTTCGACAACGTCTTTGAGTTGTTAATCCTAGGAAGGCCCCTGCTATTAGGGTAGAGGTAGAGAAGCTACTTAATGTTGGTTGCATCTAACCTGTTCCCTTGACCAAATGGGTGTCCAACCCCATTCCCATGAGTAAGAAACATGGAACCATCCACGTATGTATGGATTTTCAAGACCTAAACAAGGCTTGTCCTAAGGACAACTTCCTGACTCTTTTCATAGACCATATTCTTAATGAGTGCATGGAAAACGAATTTTTTTCTTTTATGGATGGATTTTCAAGATATAACGAAATTTAAATCAAACCCAAGGATCAACACAAGATGAAGTTTATTTGTTCTGGGGGTACTTTTGCATACCGGAAAATGCCTTTCTCCCTTGAAAATTCTGGAGAAACCTTCCAACATGCCATGACCTTTTCTTTTCACAATCTTAAACATATTTTCGAAGCTTACCTCGATGGTCTCGTTGCACACTTTCACAAGAGAGTATATCACTCCACTCACCTTCAATTACTATTTGAGAGATTTCATTACTATCCCATTTGTGTGAACCATCACAAGTGCATATTCTACGTTAGGTCTGGCTGTATCTTAGGATTCTTAGTCTCTGAGCATGGGATCATGGTGGATCCTATGAAGGTTGAGGAAATACTTTGATTGCCTCCCCCGCGCAACATTCGACAACTTCATGGTTTACAGGGGAAGGCTAACTTCTTACATTGGTTCATGGTGAACTATGCCAATTTAACTAAGGGTTTCATGTGTGTTTTGAAGAATAATACTTCGTTTATATGGGATGAGCGAGCCCAGGAATCCTTCGATGCTCTTAAGAAATCATTAGTATCGGTGCCTCTACTAAAACCTCTAGACTACAGTAGAGACTATTTGCTTTATATTGTCACGTCTGAAGGGACGATTGGTATGGTTCTAGTTCAAGAGGATGATGAGATCCATGATCACATTGTCTATTATCTCATTCAAAACTTAATCGGTCCTAAACTTAAATACTCTCACGTAGAAAAAATATCCTTGGTCATCGTACATGTAGTTCAAATATTACGACATTATATATTACTTTTCAAAACTATCGTAGTTGCATATATCAATCCATTTCAATATGTCCTTACCAGGTGTATCATAGGGGGGAAATATAATAAGTGGATTGTTATTTTGCAAGAATTTGATCTCAATTTTTCTTCGACAAAGTCTAAGAAAGTGCTAGTTTTTTTTCTGAATTGATATGAGACTTCCCTCGACTATATGAGGAAATCATTCATGAGTATTCATTCGTAGATGGAAATATTTTCCTTATCTCATCTTTGGACCCTTGGTATGGTATCCCAACATTTGTCGAGAGACAATCGATGACGTATACATCTTCAAGGAAAAAACTACCTTATCATCAGCGACACTTTGTATCATTGAGGCATAGACAATATTTTGTGTCATTGCTTGAATCATGAGGAAGTTGAGTCAATTCTCAATGACTGTCATAGTGGGGCTTGTGGTGATCATCTATCTGGGCTTGCAACAACCCAAAAACATTTGCGAGCCAATTATTTTTTGTCGTCAATTTTTAAAGATTGTGTTCAAACTATCAAGAAGTGTCACCCTTTCTAGGTGTTCACTCGGAAAATGTTCTCGCATTCAGCCCCTCTTCACCTAGTCATCACCGTTGGTCCCTTCACTAAGTGGGGGGTATATTTTATGGACTATAACCCAGCTTTGGTTGGGGGGAATCAACATATTATTGTGGTCATGGATTACATCACTAAATGGGCAGAGGCCATGCCTACCATTAAATCCAATGGTAAGACGAAAACATTCTTCGTATTCAACCAAATTATAGCCTGGTTTGGAATCCCAAAAGAGATTTGATCATGGCAATCACTTTCAGAATGAAATGATGAAGGAGTTAGCATAAAAAATGGGGTTTAAGCATGGTCATTCTTACCCTTATTATCCCAAGGAAAATGGACAATTAGAGGCGGTGAATAAATCTCTCAAAACCATCTTGCAAAAAACTACCAGCCAGAGTAAATTTGACTGGCATCTAATGCTTTACCCTGCGCTTTGGGCATATCGAACCTTGGAAAAGAATTCCACCGGTTTTTCTCCTTTTTATTTATTACATGGCATGGAATCGATCCTTCCAATTGAATGTAAAATCCCTTCCCTCAGACTGGAAATTGAGCTCCTACCTGATACATTCGATCTTAAAGAATTCCTTGTGCACCTATAGCATTTAGATCAGCAGTGTCAAGATGCCTTTATGGCTATCAAAGCAAATAAACATTGTGTTAACGTTCAATATTATAGGTCTATCTATCCTCAATAGTAAGCTCAAGGTAACTTAGTTCTCCTATATCACCAAGCCAAACAACCATCGGGAGCAGGAAATTTCAACCCCATGTGGCATGGTACTTATATCGTGTGACTTATTTTAGAGAAAGGAGTTCAGTATTATGAATATCTCCAACCCTTGTTGTCTTGAAATACTTCCTCTCCTTTGGCCCTTGCCTTGTTAGCGAATAAGGGTAGAGATGGAATCTAGAAAGTCTCCCGTAACCGGTCAAGCTGGTCAATCCGTCCACGATCACTTCTTTTTGTTTTATTCTCTTCTTTTTGTATTAAATAGATCGATTCATAACTATCTCAATTGGTCTCGGTCCTTTCCCTAATTACGATTTCTTTCTTTTAGAATAGTTCTCTTCTCGCATGTCCTTCCCTTGAGCACTCTATTACTGTACTTCTGAGTAAAAATTGGAATATTATGAAGGGAATATGTTGGATGAGCCAAGAAATGGGCTCTACCTAAAAAGATATTCTTGAGCCCTCAAGCTCGGGTGTGAATCTTTGTATACTAGTGTATCTTTGCAGATGGTGCCAGTCATCATACGCATAACATATCTTCTGTCACTTGGGTCATTTACTCACCCAATGGTCAACTGGTGTCTTCAGGTGGCGGTGGTTTGGAGCCATCAATGAATAATGTGGTTGAGTATAGTGTCATTATAGAACTATTACATGACACCATTTCACATGGTGTTTGATCTTTAGAGGTTTGCTTGAACTCCTAGCTGGTTGTATGTCAGTTGAATGGCAGTTACCATGTATGAGACCCTACTCTACTCCGACGATTCCTACGGGTATAAATTTTGGAATGATACTTTGATTTTCTTACTTATAATCACATACCTAGAAGTTCTAATTATGTATCTAATGCATATGCTAATTATGTTTTATATTGGAATTTGTCACATAAATAAAGTAAATAAAAAGCATTCATGCATTACACATTGTAACATATATAAGTAAATTCGAAGACCAAAATTTTATATTTCATCTTTTCAAAAAATATGGTGTCATAGTACAAAATGGGGCTCGCACCCTCAAAATACATATATGGTCAGCATATATATGACAATGGAATCTACGCCTGTGGCGCTGGATGTGTATCATGATAGCATAGTATAGTGTTTACGAGACGTCGAAAGAGTTGCACCCATGCACGAGGCACACCCACCACTTGTCGTTGCATAGCCTCTGGCAGATCCTCCACTTGAACCATAGGAATCATGTGCGTAAATCGAGATAGGTTCTCCTGCACATTCTTCAACAGTCTCTCTGCATCTACTCCCTCGTGTTCATATCCCCATATCCTCCTCCAATGTCGTGCGAATCCATATGGTCGTCACGGACCTACATCTGTATGACAAAGCAATTGTTAATACTTGATTCCATACAAAAATATTTTTGTTTTTTATTCTTTTTGAAAAACACAAAAAAATGAAATATACTAAAAAAATTCTTACAAATATCACCGTAGGAAGAACCTGGTGGAAAAGGCATATCTGGATCCCCTCTATAGTCGATCCCAAGATAAGATTAGTCTTCAATGGCTATGACCTATCGACACCACCAGAAAAATAACTCATCATTGTAAGGGGTTGGCACCCTACCACCTCCTAGATGCCTCATCACATCAGTCCACCGTGACATGGTTAGATCGCGCGGTCCATGTGGAATGATCTCTACTCTAGGTCTCAAGCCTAGAACCCGCTCAAAGGAAAAACTACACAGAATAGATGCAAATCCAAAGTTTCTCTTTCTTCCCTGTTTGTAATATGTCAGTCGGCCCTTCATGTTAGCCAATAGTGAGGTACACCAGTCATAAACAGTGGGTCATAAACAATCCACCACATAGAACCTGAGTGGCCTTGAGGCTTGGTGCAATAAGGTTGACCCCAAGATCCATGTAAGAACAAGTACAATGATCTTTAAACTCAGGTTCTCAATCACCCTAATTGGGAGTTGGCTCCCTACTTTATCTGTACCTGCAACATAGTGGGTGGAAATGTACTCCTCCATAGTCATACCACCCCCAACCCCCTAAGCCTTGAGATTCACTACCTCATTGCGGAAAGACAATCGTCTGATAAAATATATGTCATCCACTTCAAACCTCAATAGTTTCCCATCGACATTGAAGGCCTCTATCTCTAGATCCCAATAGTTTACAAGCATCTGGAGTAACCTCACTTGAGCCCTCATTCCTTTGAGAGCCCAAAATTTATAAAGGCCACATATTTTTAAAGTTAATTGGGCCCATGCATCCCTTTCCACTACTACATCTACCTATTCATGCTCCCTCTCCCTCCATTCAATCACCATCCTACCAAAGGAAAGTCATTTTTTGAGTTAAATTTTATAAAAAGTTGTTTGCAGACTTGTATGTGGGATATCATGTTAACAGCCACGTATAGGGCCACATATACCTAGGTAGGATTTGCTTTGCCCGCGTACATGGAGGCATGTACACAGCCCGATGAACTATTACTCGTATACACCCTAGTTTACATGTTGCACCCTCCAAAACTCAAAAAATGAGGACTAAATTTGAATTTTGAACCTTTAAAAATGAAGAGGATGGGAAGGGCACTTACTTGGTCTAGATGGTTGTGAATTTCATTGATCATAGCTCCCACAATCCAAACTTGAAGATCATGGCCAAAATGGCCTAAAATGCACTATGTGGGTGAAAAAACTCAAATAGCATGGTAAAATGGTATATTTTTACTATTAGTAGAAATTTTTTACCCACTTTATATAGTTTGTGTTGATTTTTTGACCTTATGGGCTAGTAGTACAATGGAAAGAATTGGTTTTGGTGGTTTTATCCAAGATTTTTGCAGTTTCTAACTTCCTATCGCTCGTTCGTGCCTTCGACGTGTATTTTCTTTCACCGGCATATAGGATAGGTTGTCACTCCATTTTACATTTTTCCATTGTCCTATGATTGTGATCTATATAGCTTAGGAACGAACCCATTTATTAGCGACACTGAACATTATTATTGTTGTGAGAAGTGTCGTTATTAAGTGGTAGAGGCTTACCAAACATGGGTACCCTAGTTAGAACCTTTGTGTCATTTGGTGCCCATGCAGAAGTTATTCCATAGGACTAGGAGTTCCTTATAGTTCTGACATGACTTTGCACTTGAACCTCATATTCTTAGTCATAAGAATTCTAACCTTCACCTATGGGACTCCCACCCCTGAGTCTTGTTTAAGTTCTTCTCCGACTCTCTAAAAAAGTGAAAATATTGACGAGTGAACTTGTCTCTTTCACACTAGTTAAATGGCCTTGAAAGGACGTCTATTGGGAGTAAGTTTAACCCTTTTTCAGACCAAGTAGACTACTTACAAAAAAGGAACACTCTAGTCAACATTGGCTAGAAGAGTTCTCCTAGGTATTATTTTATACTTTTTCGGTCCTAGGGGACTAAATTTATGAAAAAAAAAAATTATTTGGAGTTAAATTGTAACCACATTCCATCCTCATGCTTGAAGTATTGAGCCTATTGCTTGTTCTTGCTTTCTTGTTATAAGCCTCTTACCTCAACAATTTTCATCACTAGCCAAGCAGAGCCTTGTTTATATCCTTTGTAGCTTGACACCCTATACCCTAAGAGGAAAACTTCCCCTGAGTGTCCATGCCCCACTTGCACTTCCTTGCATTGAGCATAGGTATGTTCAATTGTTTGGAGCTAGTTTCTTACTCACGACACATGTTTCCTCTATTGTATCATAGCATTTCTTTTCCTATGAAAAAACAAAAAAGACGGGCAAGAAAATAATGTTATCTCATATCGGCAGCAATCGTGCCACCTTTGAACAGAGCATAAAATTTTGAGTCCACTATCATCCAGAGTTTGGGTTTAGCATGAACTTAGGAATTTGAGCTTGTTACTTAGAGTTTACTCCTCTGACTAGTTATTCTTCTAGTCCCTATGGAGAGTTTGTTGATGCCTCTTGCATCACAAAGTCTCATCATCAAGTCTATGCTTCCTTATTTATCCATATGTCTCATTCCTTGTTCAAAGGAAGTCTATAAGCCTATGTCATCCATTTCTCAGAACTCTTGACTTTGCATGTCAATCATACCCTCAGTGTGTATCAGAGTCACATGAAGTTGTAGTCCTACCATGAACACTGGTCCTACTTTCATTATGGGTAGGTAAACTTGAACCCAACAGTGGACATCTCCTCATTGGTCACTGACTAAGGGGTTTCCCTTGTGTTTGACGGCAAGAAATATATTCACACATTGGGATTCATGTAGTGTCTTGGATTCCATTATCCTTATTGGTGATTTCCTCACCTTTGTCGGCAGTCTTCCTTATTTGTAGCTATTCAGAGAGTCTTTTTTGTGCACTACTTGCATCCAGTGCATGTGAAAGACGCAGAGGGTCGTTGGTTCATGAACATCCTATTCATATGATATCCTCCTAATCATCAATCTATTTCTTTCTAACTCATGTTGACTGATGAAATATTCCCTAATTCTCTCCTTTCAGAGGGTCTGCTTCCATCGACTTCAGCTCATATTTTCTAGAAATGAGACCTAGAGTCCTATGAGTACCTAGAGGCTTGTAGTCATCAGTGGTAGGCTCTCTCGCCATTGATAGTTGGTAATACATAAATGTCTCTTGATCGATGGATTATTCAAGATTTATACCTCAACACCCTTATTCACACTTGTAGGAATGTACTCAGTGCCTTGATACCTACTTTCATTATCAATAGATTGTCTAGCATTTGTTAACAATATACCTTAATGACCGGTAATCAAACTAAGTCTCATTGTGTTCAACATCAACTCCTCTATTCACATGATGTATACTTGCACCTTTAGAGGATAGTGTAGAAGACCTCCAACTTACAGTAGCAGCATTCATATTTTTCTTTTGTCTTTCATTGGACCAGTACCTATATGACTTCAATGATCATGGGAGATCAAATTGTACTCCATTATATACAGATATCTTCATATTGATTTTGAGACTGGATTCCACTGGGCCTTGTTCATGACTATGATAGCCTATGGAATATGTCTACTTTGTATTTCATATTCATGGCCATGAAAAACTATTTGGTATATTTCCACATGGATCTGCAGTGTAATTCATATTGGCAACCATGTGTACAAAGTCATTATGGATTGTAATATTCTCATGAGTAACTAGCACTTCCAGTTGAATCTCCATTACTCCACTTCTTGGAATTATAATTTATTTTGTCCATCGCAAATACTCCTTTGACCTCACAAATTAGGGGGCATATTTTTTAGCAAATTTTTCCTCACCCCGTGTTACTTGCTTGGATGGCCTTTACATTTCCTTATGCAAACGTGAAGTCCCCTTTTTTACCTTCTAGATCCAAAAAGCACATTTTCCACATATACACACCCTACCAGTTAGAAAACAAGTGTATACGTAGGTTTCTCCACTACAGCATGTGTACATCAGGTTTGGTGCTCAAAATTAAAAATTATGTCGGGTTTCCAAGTCACATCAAGAGATCCATGATCCTTGACCTTCCATATACTAGAAACGCTCCAACTCGACCCTTGAGTTCCATTTGAAGGCTATAAATTGAGCCATATCCAAGCCTTGAAAAAAGGAGAGAATTCAAATTTTGAGAGCAAAGATACTCTCGAGAAATTTCACTTCATATTGAGTATGTATCCATTTATCCTTGAAAGTCTGAACTCATTGTTCAGCCCCCAAGATCTTCCTTCTTTATGATGGAGAACCTCATTGTCTCCTTTATATGAGATTCCCTTTGGTGGAGGATTGAAGTGGTGGAGACCCAGCTGGAGGGAATTAATTTCTTGGTTCCGAGATGTGCCGACATAGAAGTTTGTTAGCCATATACTTTTGTTGATTATTTTAATAGAAAAACTATTTTCTCGTCCAATTGATATCTTGCAAATATTTGAATTATTATTCCATGGGTGTATTTGGCATGTATGTTAATGGATTATGATAATCTTTATGCTAACATTATATATTATCACCAAATGCTTGTGTATATTGGTTGTTTAGGACAAGTTGTAGCTATAAATATTGGATTTGTGTGCTCAATGGTGGTATTCATCGAACGTCCAGACGAGGTAGGATATTGAACTTGTCTTGTTAGCATTTCATTTGTATATCATACTTGGGATTAGAATTGATTTCTACGTGTCATTCTGTCTATTGCGGTTTACCCCATGCCATAGAGAGATTTTCCTCGTAATAGAATTGATGACCATACTAGGGATTGATCTTTTGTTTGGGGTTTGGAATGTTTTTATCCTTGACTTGCTCTCTGTTAGCCTGAGTTTCCTTGTCGCCTGATTGCTTGACAGCCTATTATTACTTTGCATCTAATTTTCTTGGCTTAATCCTTGCCCTAGCAGTGTTTTACTATATATACGTGGTTTTTCCCTTGACAGACGTATACATACGCGAGTTGTCCTTCTGTAGGGCATGTACATACGTGAGTTTTCCTCAAACAGTCATGTACATCAACGCTTTAGGCTTACTGGCTAAGTTTGGTTTTTGTTGGGTGAGTTTGGTTAGTTGTTGAGTCTTATTGGGTCTCTATCCTAACTGTTAAGTGCTTACAAAGTGATAGGAAACCTTCTTATTGTTGAATTTTTGGGCGGTATTCTTTCTTATCATATTTTTCATTGGTTGTCCTTGCAGATTGGTCTGAGTGTTTGCTTCTTGGTATCCTTCTTGGCTTATGTCTTATTGCTTGTAGTAGGGTTTGTATGTGAAGTTGTTATTCAGTCCTTGCATTTTCTTTTCTTTATATCGAAAATACAAAAAACAATTCTCATTATCCATTAAGGCATTTTCTCTTTTGATTATCTAGTATTGATCTTGACACATGTGGAAAGATTGCATTTTATTGAAATTGTAGAAATTACATTGAAAGTTGCATTTAAAATCTCGCCATCTCTTGAGAATTTAAGATTACGAATTAGAAGTATTTTTATATTTGTTTCTTTCATATGATGAGTCATAATATCATCAGTTTCATGACCACACCTCTTGAATAAACAAAGCCATTAAAAGTAGCGTTGATTAACTAAAATCGATTAGAAATTATTTTATTTCTCAGGGTACACAAACAAGCATAGGACATAGGGCTTTAGAATAGGATTTTGTGAGTTAAATTCTCCAAGGATATTAAAATAAACATATGTGTCTGACAAGGGAGTGGTCAAACCCATCGTGTAATCAGTGACATCAGGAGGCTCCGCTCATACTAGAGTTAAGCACAAGGTCATGCGAAGTTGGTTGCAGAGATATCCCTCTAGTACCTTCTTAGCATCAGATATATTTATGTGGTTTCATTTGTATATGGGGGTCTTACTAGTACCTTTACCTTCGTTAGAGGCAGTGTTTTCAATATTTTGGGCTGTGTTACCCTGCCCATGCGGTGGACTAGACTTACGGCTATTCGTCTATGCATTGGTTATATTGTGGTGCCTCTAGTTTCTTTAGATAGGTAGCCACATACGCTACTTGCAGGGGTTATTCTATAGATACCCTGAGTCAGATAAGATTTGGACATCACACAGCCTTTATGGAGGATTAACTCACCAGGGGGGTATGATTGACTGCATTGTTAAGCCCATGAGGGACCTTATAATTGATTCTGATACCTCCAATATTTTGGAGGGAGTCGCAGACCCCTCTTGGGTGAGGCATACCTACTCTAGTGAGGGAGGCCCCTTTTCAACTACCATATCTTGTTTGTGTACATTTGGACATTTTTTCTTTATTTTGGTGTGCTCTCTGATTGCTAGTTATCCCTAGGATTTGGTTTTATATCTTGAGTCTTGAGTCATCATGGAGAAAGACAATCCTCCTAGCAGGTCTCGCCATTTGTTGAAGTTACCACCGCATTTTGAGTCTTCACCGAAGTTTTCTTCTAAAAGGAGTAAATTTAATAGACGTGGTACATATATCTCCACCTCCCAGACTTGTGATTATCCAGTTATGGGTACTGAGTCGAGTCTAAATGACATCAAGAGTCCCTTGACTTCTATCCATTCCATGGTTAGTGGGATTCCTTCGACTACTTCGGCCGCAGCATTTTTAATGCCGGAGATTCCCGTCCTTACTACTACCCAGCTTCTGGTTTCTACTTGACCCATACAAACAAACCCTTTCGAGTCTCTTTTTGGTACGTCAGGATACAATTATCAGCCCATACCTTCGGTTTCTAACCCTTTTTCTTTTGGTAGGCCCAATATGACGTCGCAATTTTCATCCTCCATTCCGGCGACTAATTCAAATCCTAGTTTTTTACCTGGGGGCATGGCTCCTCCGCATGCTCCTCTCTCATTTGGTGGAAGTCATATTCCTCAAATGAATCCTATGGTTAGAAGCCAAACTACTTTTTCTTCCGTGTCTAATCCTAGTCTCAATGCTCCTGGATGGAGTACTCAACGGGGAAAACATGTTACTTTCCATATTTTGTCTTTTCCCCCTCCTCCCTCCATGTCGATTCCAACAAATGCATTTGCTATGAAAAATCCACCTCTATCATCTGGATATACACCTAGAGGGAGTTAGTTTCACGCTATGGGAAATCCCCAGCCTGGAGCTCTTCTAGATGAGAGGAATGTTTATAACTCTCATTATGTCACCCCTGCAGGTATGGTGCCCATACAACCTCTTATAAATCAATTTGGAGGAGGATATTACCATACCAGATAGGGCCGTGGTATATACCAGAACCCTGGATGGCCTGCAATCCCTCAACACTAATCTTTCCTAGGAGCATGGGAACAAAGGCAGCAACCCCAACTCCATTTTCTATCCATGCTTAATCTGCCATATTTTTTGAGATTAATGAATGACCTGGTGCATCATGATCCATCATGGCCCACCATCCCCACCAATATTCCTTCGGACATTCCAATATTCAAGGGAAAGACTGACGAGGAGCTGGGTGATCATGTTACTACTTTTCATATTTGGTGCTCATCCAATTCCCTTAATGACGATTCTATTCATTTGAGTCTATTTCAACGCACCCTCATGGGGGTCGCCATGAAATGGTACATAGAGCTACCGAGGGGAACATACTAAAACTTTAGTCAGATTATTTTGGTCTTTATCAACCACTTTCAGTTGTCAGTTCGTTATGATGTCAGCATAAAACTTTTTTCAACCTTTCTCCAAGATAAGGCCACACATATCTTGGACCATATCCAAGAGTGGCGTAGATGGAAGAGGTTGATTGAAGTCTACAATCCTCCATATGTTTTGTTGGAGTGGTTCCTTAAGTCATTATTTCCTTATATTTCGAAGGAAATTTCTACATCCGGAGTAACATCTGAGGAAGATTTCAAAGCCCAGCAACTAGACCTCATATATGCTTAGTCTGGGATGTTGTATGAAATTATTCCTAACACGTCGTCGTCAACTTATGACCCTAGACAAAATCATGGGCCTCATGTCGATGGCATTATTGGCTCTGCAAATTTTAAGTCTACAGACTTGGTGATGAACTAGTTGAAGGATTTTTATCTAATCCAGCCTGTAGAAGGACAAGCTTAGGCTTCATCCTCCACTCCCACTCAGTCGGTAGATGTGCATTTTGTACACTCGTCGGCCAACCTAAATGGTAACCAGCAACTAGGAGGGAATAGAAAGAAAGGACGAGGTAATAATCTTAAGGGTGGGAATGGCCTCGAGGCTCTTATCATAACTACCCCTTGTGATGACCAATCCATTTTCATGTAATCAACACATGGCTTCAAGGTCCTCCAACACTGGAAATGCATCGAGAGGTAGTCAAAACCCCTCGACACATGAAGGTGGCCATCTATGTGTTAATACGGTCAAGTCTCAGATTGATGTAGCCACTAGATCTCATGATTATGGTTCTTCACAGACTGTTACAGGTCTAGAGTCTCCCCCTCCTCCGAAAACACCCTTTCATATTGAAAATCTGGAACATCTCCCTTGTATTTCAAAAGGAATACTAAAACACTCTATCCACAATCCTAATGTCGTAGCTTCCCATAACTATTCGATTGTCAAAGATCTGGGTCAAACCCCTTGTGTGATGTTGTATTTGGAGGTGCTCCAGACATGTCCTTCACAAAGGAACACCTTGTTATCTACTTTAGGAGATCTAGACCCATGTGGATAAAAGGTTATTAAGTTGGACGTCATTGATGTTAAGCCTCACTTTCCTTACCACGTGGCCTTTCAAATCCATATGGAGTACACTAAAATTACCATCAAACGCATTGTAATTGATGAAGGTGTTGCAATGTGCATGATGTCCTTAACCTATTGGAAAGCCATTGGCTCTCCGACTATATCCCAATATATGACTATGTTGATCGCATTTGATGGACGTTCATTTCAACCCCACAAAATTATTCCCATTTTTACAGTCCAGTTAGGTGGAAAGATAGTGGAGGTTGATGTCGAGGTGGTTGATTCTCCCCTTGACTATAATTTACTACTAGAGCATATTTGGACTTATTCCATGACCATAGTTTTGTCATCTATTTTCCACACTTTATGTTTTCCTCACGAAGGGAAAATAGTGACGATTGATCAATTTTCCTTTGTGCATGCTAGTTCTAATGCATCACTTGGACCTTCGATCCCAGTGGTCAATAATTATCGGAAGGAAACCAAGGATGTTGGTGTCAGAATGTATTCCTCTCTCATGGGTATCTTTGATTTTATAGCACCAATCCATCACATTCATTCCATCTCCAGTAAGTATTCATCATCGATGAGGTCCATTCCTTTCCGTACTTCATATTTCAACAAACCTTGGACCTTATCTTCCCCGACTATGTTGTGCAAAGCTCAGTCACACATTGGGATGTGAATTCCACTGTCATCAATAGAGGTTGTGTATCAAGCTATTATTAACACTACTAATGACTCGGATCATTTCTCCTCGTAGACGGACGAGGAGGATCTCGTTCTAGATCCCATATGGGCCACCCAATTGTCTTATTCACGTGATTTATTTGACGATACTTTACCTTCGTATCAAGCCATCTTGGAGGCCATTTATGGTCTCAATAGGCCTTGGGACAATATGCATCATCACTCTTATTTCCTCCCAGAACTTGTTAGGATCGAACAGGACAAATTTAGATCTACCTTGAGTGATATGGTTGATCACGATGTGGTTCTGCTAGATACACATGGTATTTATGCTGAAGGAAACATCATGAATATTTCTCCTACCATCACGATCAACATCTCTCGAATTCCTAGAAAAATTGAGAACGTAATATCGGTGCGAATTGTTCTTCTGAAGAAATTCAGATCTACATTGATCTCTTCAAATAATTTTTTGACGTATTTGCTTGGTCGTACGAAGAGATTCTATGGATCAACCCCAACATTTTTCGAACATGAGATCAAGACTTATCCAGATGCTAGACATGTTTGATAACGTCTTAGAGTTGTTAATCCTAGGAAGGCCCCTACTATTAAGTCAGAGTTAGAGAAGCTACTTAATGTTGGTTTCATCTACCCGGTTCCCTTGACCGAATGGTTTTCCAACCCCATTCTCATGAATAAAAAACATCGAACCATCTTTGTATGTATGGATTTTCGAGACCTGAACAAAGCTTGTCCTAAGGACAACTTCTCGACTCCTTTCATATACAAGATTCTTGATGAGTGCATGGAAAGCAAAGTTTTTTTCTTTTATGGACATATTTTCAGGATATAACCAAATTCAATTAAAACCCGAGGATTAACACAAGATGGTGTTTATTTGTCCTTGGGATACTTTTGCATACCTAAAAAAAAAAATCCAGCCTTAAAAACGTCGCAGCAACCTTCCAATGCGCCATGACCTTTTCTTTTCACGATCTCAAACATATTGTCGAAGCTTACCTCGACAATCTCGCTACTCACTTTCGCAAGAGATTAGATCACTCCACTTACCTTCAATTACTATTTGAGAGATGTCGTTACTATCTCATCCCTTTGAACCCTCACAATTTCATCTTCTGCGTTAGGTCTAGCCCTCTTAGGATTCTTAGTCTCTAAGCATGGGATAATGGTGGATCCTATGAAGGTTGAGGCAATACTTCAATTTCCTCCCCTGTACAACATTCAACAACTTCAGGGTTTACAGGGGAAGGATAACTTCTTACGTTAGTTCATATTGAACTATGCCAATTTAACTAAGGGTTTCATGCATCTTTTGAAGAAGGATACTTTGTTTATATAGGATGAGAGAGCCTAGGAAGAATGAAATGATGAAGGATTTAGCATCAAAACTAGGGTTTAATCACGATCATTATTCCCCTTATATCCCCCAGGAAAATGGACAAGTAGAGGCGGTGAATAAATATCTAAAAGCCACCTTACAAAAAACTATCATCCAGAGTAAATCTAACTGACATATAATGTTTTACCCTGCATTTTGGGAATATCAAACCTCAGTAAAGACTTCCACCGATTTTTCTCCTTTTTAGTTAATACACAACGTGGAGTCGATCCTTCCAATTAAATGTGAAATACCTTCCCTCAAACTGGAAATTGAGCTCCTACCTGACACATCCAATCTTGAAGAACGCCTTGTGCACCTAGAGAATCTAGATGAGCATCGACGAGATGCCTCTACAATTATCGAAGTGAATAAACGACATGTTAAGGTTCAATATGAAAGGTATTTTTTTCCTTGGCAGTACGTTGAGGGTGACTTGGTTCTTCTATATGACCAAGACAAAGAACTGTTGGGTGCAGGCAAGTTCAACCCCATGTGGTTGTTACACATTATTTTGGTCACCTTGATGATGACTTTGAGAGCATGTGTTCAGGCCCTCATGATCATCTCTTGCCTGAGAAGAGTGACCTTTTTTCTCCACTGCAAACCTATTTTTTGAAAGGACGTTGCAGGCTGCCCATATAGTACAGTGCGAAAATCAATGATTTTCGCAGTTGCTCTATAGTTGGCCCGCGGGATTTCCATGGGCTGCTATACAAGCAGAGTGCGACGACATTTGAAAGCCAAAAGAGGAAAGGGGTTCAAGAAGTTTCTAGAAGAGGAATCTTTTGGAATGTCAGGTGGTGTCTGTATGGTTACGATCCTACTGACTTCTCTGACCTGGTGGGATCATCCTCATATCTTTAACCACTTCAGCTTCTCCTATATAATAATGGGCTCCTCATGGAAAAGGTTAAGCACAGTTAAGCAAAGTTGAGCAAAGGATTGTTGGAAGAATAGGCTGGAGATTGTGTGGAGAATACTATTTCAGCTGATGCTTGAGATCTGCATTCCACAATCAAGATTTTGAAGATCATCTTCATGCAAGCTCTGGAACAAGTATATGTGTGTGTTGGGATGAAGGACCACTAAAATGGAACTTGCGACATCAAGGCATTTCGGTTGTATCTTCCACTTTTATTCAATATAATACAGTGGCATGTTTCTTTCCCATAAAATCATTCTCATTTTATTGCATGACTCCTTGATCACATGTTTAAGTTTTCATTGAATCTATCATAGGTGCTTTTGCTTTGGTTGGTTTGTCTCATTGTAGATCTAGTTTCACAAGAGCACCGGAGTGGAGCAGGAACAACAAAGATATAAGGAAGAGATCTCAAAGGTAAGTCATCAATTCCTTCTTTTCTAGTTAGATCAATGATTGTAACTTAGGGAAAGTGTCATGTCCTATCCTATTTTGTTCTAGATCCAGGTGGATCTAGGGAGATTAGTTCATGTCCGCATCTACCGATTTATCCAATAACAAAATTGGCGACTTCGTTGGGGATACGACTTGATTGTGGTTTTTTGTTGGCCATTTATTTTTTCCTATTCTTTTTTATCTGATTTCAGTCTCTGAGTCTGTGGGAGATCCATTCAGACTCCCTAAGTTTAAAAGTTCACAAATATTTTTTCTCTTTCCCTCAAAGTTCTTTGATTTTTCAAACGTGTCCGCACTGCACATTATACCTAGCCTACGGAAACTTTCAATTTCCACACCCTAGTAGTTTTCTTCAGTGCATATTTTCTGCACTCAGCTAGTTTCTGGCATGTGGAAATGCTAGATTTCTGCACTGTAATATGTTGTTGACCTGCGGCTGTGTCTGAGAAATTTTTTGAGTGGGGTCTTGACCTCTGGTGATGCCCAGTTTTTGTTTCAATCAGCTGGGGGAAACTTTTATCCAGTCTTTGACTTTTTTTCTCACGCTTAACACGTTATTGAATGGGGTTCAGAGATCGAACACCTCTCCTTTTCTTGATGTTTAACAACAAGGACATAATCTTTGAGCTTGTATCTGAGTGCTTATTTGATTAAAGGTCTTGGTTTGGATTTGAATTTTTGGCTTGAATTTCATTATGGATTGCTTGATGTTTGAGAGATTGTTTCTTCACTTATATTTAGGGAGATACTTCCTCATCATTTTTTCTTTTTACCTTCCTTGAAAGATTGATTTGGGTTCTCGTTGAAGGTATAAATTTTCTTTGATTACTTGTCTTTTCTATGTCATGCTTTTGGTCTGGTCTTAGAAAGGAAGAATTTGAAGTTATCCATTCTTTTGAAAAATCATACCTAAGAAAGTTTATTGCATTTAAACGAAGAGAATGATTGAAGAATTTCATTGTTTATTGGTTGTTTGAAAGTGCATTCATTCAAAGAAAGAAAGAAAGTATATTTCATAGTTTACACCATTCCGGAAGTACCTTCTCCTTGTTGTAGATAGAATTCATCGAACGAAAATTTGCATCATTCATTTTCTATTTGCATATTCTTGGGTCAAGGCCATACACAACATCGGTTTCATTCCCATCTCCCTCCTGAGTAACAACAACTTTAAAAATATTGCAAAAATCTAAAATTTAACTAGTAATTTTTTCTAGGGATCTTTTACACCAACATTAGCTAGGCTAGAGCTTTGGAATAGGAAGTGAAACACACTCTCCAAAGCACAAAACACACAATATCATCTTGTGATAGGGAGTGTAAAATTCCATTTGCAACATTTTGTCCTGGGAAGCCCTTCTCACACAAGGGTCAAACCTGAGGTCGCATTGAGATTAGCAGAGTTACTCACCCTGCTTTGTTGGTCTCGGTGTAGAGATTGCGCATATTATTGGGGTCACTTGAAGGTATACCCACAATGATGAGTGGAATCCTATTGAGTTTATTTCAGGCTAGATACCCTGCCCTTGCGCGTGGATCGGATTGTCGATTGTTCCCCCAGGCTCCACTGTTGTTTTTGGTAACCTTAGTTGCCTATATTCTTAGGGTCTTACACAAGGTGACTGTGGAGGGGCAAGTCTTCACAGTACCTGGAATTGATGTTGGCCAGACTCACTCGGCCTCCTTGGAGGGTATACCCATGATTATGTGTGGGAGCTTGCACCAAGGTGTAAGTCCATTAAGTAGGTCGTCAATGTACATTTTCCACCCTAGCCTAGCCCCTTCTTGTCTCGGATTCACGATGTTGGATTTCATCACCAACTAGTGACTTCAGAATAGGAAGGTCTTGTTTGCTTGGTTTTGATTCCTAGATTCTACTAGCGAGTGTTGTTTGTTTACATAGTTGGCCATAGGCTTTTTCCATAGAATTTTCAGTTCGGCCAACATTGACCCTCCACATCATTCATGTAGGATGCAGGGACTACCTCCAGAAGATCCAGAAGTTTCTCAACCCTTGCCCCTTAACCCACCGGAGGACTATCCTCAACAGAGTAATATCCAGGACCATGTACCTTCACATTCGAAAAGGACTGATTCTCTAGAGAGATTTCGAATTGTTTATGACCCTCTAGAATATTTTTGCCTACCTCCTGGATACGAGAGACGTATTCTCCGACTCAATTCATCCAGAGAACTTGTTATCGACACTTCTGGATTACCTCCTGAAATTTTCACTAGCCTTAACAAGGATCCTTTCTAGACCACTAACATAGCTCAGACTCTGACTTCTAGATGGAACCCTCACACCTTAGAGATAGGAGTTGATATACCTATCATTTCCAAACCACCCGAAACATCTTCCACATTCACGGTACCTTTAGATCACTTTACCAATAAAATGTGCTATTATTTTCCTGGTTTAGTTGGTCCTAGTTCAACAATCCCTCTTCAACAGGCCCATTCCACAATGGTCCCAAACACTATCATTATTCCCCCCGGGAATATGGTAGCTAGCCAACCTCCTATGAGCACATCATTTTTATCTAGTCAGATCCCATCACTTCCTCTTGGGTATAATGCTTTGAACACTTCTATTCCCAATCCTACCCCAGTTCCATCCAGAATTTCTGAAGTCCTCACTCCTCCTGGGTATAATGTTTCTTTTGGTTCTATTCCGACACCATCCTAGTTCCTCTCCATAGGGTCCCTTCCACCTTTTATAGGAGGATTTGGACCCAGTGGCTCTACCACCGTTGGAATGTCTACACTGTTATTCACTTCTAGTTACCAAATTCCCACTAGGGCAATATAACCCCGGGGGGCACGCTCAATTTGGATGTCAAACCCAAATTGGGGCATCATCCTCACTTGGAGGAAAACCCCCACTCAGAGGATATATGGGCAAAACATCCTCAGATCACTGGCCCAGTATTGGAATCATCTTATTTAAGGGAATCCACAATCATCTCAGGGGAAACAACCTCAAGTTATCTCTTTCATACCCCCTAGTTCGGGCCAAGCATATCCCGATTCTTCCAATCCCATTTGGGGCTCAAACGTTCAATCTAGTATCCCTTTGCAAGGGAACATCCCCACTCCATACAACCCTATGAGTTACATGCCTCCGCACACACGTCCAAATGTGTTGGGACCTCCACCTCATATGCAAACTTCTTACGGTCCTACTGGTTTACTGATGGGACTCCCTCCCCAAAGTTACCAGTATCCTCATGTGAATAGACAGCTTCCCTTTTTATCCACTTTGGACCTCCCTGATCTGTCTATAATTTTGAATGATCTTATTTCACACTCTCCCCACTAGCCCGTTATACCGGCCAAATTACCGTCTGAGATTCCAAAATTCGACGGCAAATCAGGAGAGGATCCGAACAACCATGTCATGAATTTCCATATTTGATGTTCATCCAACTCGTTAATCGATGACTCTGTTTGATTTCGTCTCTTCCAACGAACTCTCACGGGTTCGGCTGCAAAGTGTTATATAGAACTACCATGAGCTTTCTTCACTAACTTTAATACCCTCACCATGGATTTCCTTACACACTACCAATTACCGATCCATTATGAAACAGGAACCAATATCCTAAGTTCCTTCAAACAAACTAAAGCCACTAACATCTCTGATCACATTCATGAGTGGAGACAAAGACGACGTTTGATCAAAATCCAGCTTCCCAAACAGTTATTGGCAGAGTGGCTCACGAAATCATTCATAAACAAGATCTCTCATGACATTTCCATGGGTGGAGTCATCACTGAAGAATAGGCCATTAGTCGTGCTCACTATCTTGACCTCATTTACTCACAAATAGGTACTCTTTACGAATTACTCCCTGATGCACCTCATCCTTATACTATCTCTACTTCGACTACCCCTGTTGCTTCTCATGTGGTTAATGGTGTTATTGGCACTTTCCATGCTCAGCCTCAAACCATGCAAGACTCTACCACCAACCCCAATTCTATTGCTTCTAACGTTCAAAATGCTCCGTCTCCTAATCCTTCCACCGGCGAGACCTCCGAAGTTAATTCTATTCAATCTACCCCTATTGGAAAGAATAAATCCAAAAAAGGGAAGGGTAAGAATAAGGAGGATAAAAACAACCCGCAATCTGAGAAGACCAAAACCCACCCTGCTAATGATAATGATAAGCGCAAGCCCCAATACCCTTGCCTTATCTATGGTGACGATCACTATACAAAATATTTTCCAAGACGAGCTAAGTTCCTCCAAGGGACCATGAAACCTCCTACACCTGTCGTTTTTTCTCAACCTTTCCCTTCTCAACAGCAGGCCCAATTGGTCATCCATGACCAACCCTCCTCCTCCACTACTACTTATGTACTCATGTGTACTGGTGATTCTCGAAAGAATGATGTTACACTTACCACTCGAGCCAAAGATTACTCTTCCTCAAATGAGAAGGTTGACGATATGCCACCTTTGTTGGTTCAACAACCTTCTTCAACTCCACCTCCCAATGGTCCTCTTCATCTCAAATGATCGAGTCTCTACACAGTTCTTCTCCCTCCTCTAAAGGGTGTTGTTCGAAATTCCGCCTTCAATCCTCATGCACGTGCTGCTCAAAACTAAAGTATTGTAGAAGATCTTGCGCAAGCACCTTCTGCCATGTCGGCTCTCGAAGTCCTTAAAAGTTTCCCTACTCAACGGAAAGCATTTCTAAAGGCTATAGGTGGAATTGATCCTATGGATACAAATTTGATAATTTTTTACCTCGAAGATCACATTTTGAGACTTCCTCCTCAACTAGCATTCCAAATACAAGTTGTTATCTCCAACAAGAACATCTGTAGGATGGTTATTGATGAGGGTGCTTCTACCTGTGTAATGTTTGTTGCATGTTGGAAATCCATTGACTCTCCTCCTCTTATAGAATCACATAACACTCTTAACGCCTTCAATGGATCTGTCTTTAAACCCTGCGATGTACTTCCTTCATTGCCTATTACACTGGAAGGCAAATCAGTCACTGTTGAAGTTGAGGTCTTCGATGCACCTCTCGACTACAACCTCTTACTTGGCCATAGCTGGATTGATGTGATGCACGTCGTTGTGTCTACCCTTTTCTGTTTTTTATGTTTTCCACATCAGGGAAAGGTTATTACGGTCAACCAGCTAGCCTTTTTCAATTCTGACACCCATACTAGCAATGTACCTTTCATCGCGAAGACTCTGCCTGGGTATGAGAACGTCAATGTGGGCCTACTTAAATATTTGACTCTGATGGGTACATTCTCGATCCCACCTCCTGATGTTCCACCTCCATTGGTTGCCTAAATCAATAATATCTACACCTCCATTCGCAATACTCACCCGTCTTATGACCCATGGATAATACCTGACCCTGGTGATTATCTCTGCTACAGAAACCAAATGCCTTTAAGTCTGGTTGAATCTGCCTATCAAGCCATTCAATCAGCAACCCCTCCTACCCTCTCTATCAGTGATTCATCTCCGGACCTATTCCACGTTATTTTTCTCACAGACGAGATGATTATGTCAGTTATGTCGATGGAAGAAACCCCCTGGGATGATGGACATCATTGTTCCAACCTGTTCCTCAAACAACACACCCTCGAGAGTTACCAACGGATCTCGACTCTATCGATCGTTGCTGTCATTTCCTCTGTTCCTGAGTCTACACACGATGTGTTATATAAAGGGAACTTAAGTAATATTTCACCCACCATCCCCCTCGACATATCCATTAAACCTGGAGTTGTTGAAAATGTCCACATCGGAGATTTGTTCTCTACTGACGAGGTTGTCACCTATAAATCACGTTTCCAAGAGTTTCGTGACATCTTCGCTAGGAGCTATGAAGAAATGTCGGGCATTGACCCTGATATTGTTGTACATGAAATTAAGATGTACCCCGACGCTAGACCCGTCTTGCAGAGACTTCGTCTAGTCCACCCCTGTAAGGCAGTTGCTATTAAGCTTGAGGTTGAAAAACTTCTTAAAGGTGGCTTTATTTATCTTGTCGATTTAGCTAATTGGGTATCCAATCTCGTTCCGGTTAACGAGAAACAAGGTACGATCCATGTATGTGTCGATTATAGGGATATCAATCAAGCTTGTCCTAAGGACAACTTTCCCACCCCCTTCGTTGACCAGATCGTCGATGATTTCATCGAGAGTGAAATATTCTCTTTAATGGATGGTTTCTCTGGCTATAATCAAATCAACATCTTGCCCGCGGATCAACAAAAAACTATTTTTATTTGTCCTTGGGGCACCTTTGCCTACCGGAAACTACCCTTCGGTTTAAAAAATGTCGGTGCGACTTTTCAACATGCTATGTATTATGCTTTTCACGATATTAATCACATCGTACATCCATATCTAGATGACCTACTGATGCATTCCATGCATCGTAGTGATCATCTGGCACACCTCCGAGCCATTTTCCTTCGTTGTCGGTTCTATCGTATACACTTAAACCCACACAAATGTGTTTTTTGTGTGGATTCCGACCGACTTCTAGGTTTTATAGTGTCATGCCAGAGGATTAGGGTCGAGGAAATCCTCAATCTCCCTCCTCCTTCTTCACTTCACCAGCTTCAAAGTTTGCAAGGGATGGAAAAAATTTTATGTCGTTTCATCCCCAACTATGCTCAATTAACGCTTGTATTTACTTGACTTCTAAAGAAAGGTTCTGAGTTTGTATGGGATTCCACTACCAACAAATCTTTCAAAGCTTTGAAACTGACTTTAACTCGTACCCCGTTACTTTTCCCACCTTATTATAGTCAAGATTACTTCCTTTATCTCATTGTTTTGGACTCTACCATCGCCATGGTTCTAGTCCAAGAAGATGATTTACACGACAAACATGTCATTTATTATTTGAGTTGGAGTCTCATGACTACCGAAGCCAAATACTTACATGTTGAAAAACTAGCCTTGGCAGTTGTTCAAGTTGTCCAATGATTCTGTCATTATATCTTACTACGCAAGACCACTATAATTTCCGATTGCAACCCCATGTAGCACATTCTTACATGCCAATTGCTAAGGGGAAAATACTCCAAATGGATAGTAATTCTCCAGAATTTTGACTTAGAATTCGAACATGCTAAGTCTAAGAAATCCTTGGTGTTTGTCAAACTGATATGTGACCTTCCCTGCACTAAGACAGAGAATGTACCAGAGGATTCTTTACCCAATGAATCCCTTTTTCTGATCAATTCTAATGACCTTTGGTATGGGGATTTCATTATCTATCTTCAAACTCAGACTTTCCAGCCCGATTTTTCTAGTACTGACCACCATCGAATACATTACCAAGCCCGTCAGTACATTATCCTCAGTGACACTCTTTATCGCCATGGGGTTGACTCTATTTTTTGAGGTTGTCTCACCTATGATGAAGTTGAGAAATATTTGAATGACTGCCACTCTGGAGCATGTGGTGGTCACATGTCTGGGTATGCTACTGCCGAGAAGATATTACAAGTAGGATATTTTTGGCCTTCTTTATTTAAATATTGTATTACCGTCATCCAAAAATGACATTCTTTCCAAACATACAACAACAAGATAAGAATGCACCCTACTCCCCTACACCCTGTGGTTTACGTTGGACCTTTCACAAAATGGGGCATTGATTTCATGACCTGTAACCCTCACTTGGTCGGGGGGCATGGATACATTATTGTGGCCGTGGATTATTTCACCAAATGGGTCGAGGCGATGCCTACTTTCGACAATACCAAGAAAACTGCAGCCCATTTCATATTTAATCACATTATTACTCGATTCGAGATCCTGCAGGCTATCGTTACTGATCATGGTATCCATTTTCAAAACTTTATGATGTTTGAACTTACCAACAAGTTGGGTCTTCGTCATGAAAACTGACCCCTATTATCCACATGCCAATGGCCAAGTTGAAGCAATAAATAAAATCCTTATCACTATGCTTCGTCGGATAATAGGAATCCATAAGACTAGTTGGCACACAATGTTGTTCTCAGCATTATGGGCCTATCGGACATCCGTGAAGTCTGTTATGGGATTTATCCCCTTTCAACTAGTTTACAGCATTGAAGTTGTTCTCCCGATTGAATGTGAAATACCATCCTTGAAGCTAGCCATCGAACTTCTCCCGAACACCTCTGCTGAAGAAGAATGTCTATTGTATCTTATGCAATTAGACGAGACCCGTCGTGATGCCACCCTAATTATTGAACCCAAAAGAAACGCGTAAAAGCCCAATATGACAAACATGTCAAGCTGTGTGTTTTCTCTGAGGGAGATATGGTTCTCCTCTATGAACAAGATCGTGATCTACTAGGAGCTGGTAAATTCGAAGCTATGTGGCGTGGTCCATATATCTTCAAACGAGTGTTGGAGAAGGGAGATTACAATTTAGTAGATTATGATGGCATTCCTTTGAGTGAACTTGAAAATGGGCTTTACTTGAAGAATTACTATGCTTAGATTGTCTCTGCATGAGTGCTTGTACTTTACTGTACCATACTCTTGTGTGTTACTTTTGTGTGTTTTTTATTATTTGGTTTCGAACCCCAACTGCTTACTTTGCGTTGTGCTTGGTTTCCATATGTTGTCATCTTCTCTTCCCTATATTGGCTTCGCCGATGGTGCTAGCCGTAGTACTCAGAACCTATCTTCTGCTGCTTGGGAAATCTATGCACCCACCAACGAACTGATCAGTTTACAAGGTGTTTGCCTCGGTTGTGCAACCAATAATATCACAGAATATAGCACAGTCATTGAATTATTGACTGATGTTATCTCACTTGGGATTCGTCACTTCGTTGTACGACTTGATTCACAGTTAGTAGTACTCAAGTTAAGTAATGTCTACACTATTTGAAGTCCTACTTTGTTATGGGTATATCTACGAATTCATCTCTTGGAACGTTATTTTGATTATATTAAATATCAACACATTCCTAGGTGTCTAAATACATTAACTGATGCTCTAGCTAATTATGAGTTAGAGAGACATTTGAGACATTTATAAATCCAATAACACATTACACATTGTATATAAAAGCAGAGTAAGCTAGTAGAAGCCTCATGTATATATATAATGAAAAAATTTTACAAAAAGTGTTTTCCATCCAAGGACCAAAATATCAAAATATAGAGCCCATGGCTCATACAAAATAGCATCATAGATGTCACTCGAAACAATATCATGGATGTCGCTTTCAATATTACACCACTACCCGTGCTACCTGGTGAAGTAACCGACTAAGTGAGTCGGACACGCCTACAGTATGGCATTGATAATGCCTCAGGACCTCCTCGATCGACATGTTGGGGATGTATGTCGTCAAGCCTTATAAGTTCTGCTCTATCGCCTCATATTTGTCATCGTCCCACCCCACTACCACACATGCCTCTCCTTGCCTCTGAATCGAAGATGTGACTGGAGGTCGATGTGGCCCTACATCTACATTTTCAAAAACTTTTGATTAGTATTTAGATCGAAAACACAAGAAACATCTAATGTACTAAAAAATCACAAAAACACTATAGAGAAAAAAATATATTTCTTACCTAGATCTCCCCAATGAGATCCCTCAGGGAGAACCAAGTCAAGATCACCCTGAAAGTCCAGGCTGGCATATGCATAGTCATCGATCATCAAGATCTGGGGCCTTAGCCAATCAAGAAAGGCATCATTTCACTTGATTATAGAACCCACTACGTGTCGTGCCATAAGATCACGCCACCTTTTCATCCTTGGGTCTCGTGGGGCTGGAATTCCCCACTCTACCTGCAGTCGCAAATGCGAGACTCTTTCCAGGAAGAAAGATACCAAAATCGACCCATACCCAAACTATTTTAGGTCTCCATTCTTTCTCTTTGTAAGTTGGGTCTTCATGCTACGGAGCAAACCATCACACCAATTGAATACGTGGGGTTCCAGGCATTCAATGGCATATTGAAAGTAACTCTGGAGTTCCATATGCAGTGATGCACTCTCGGCCATTCATGCAATGGTGAAAAGGATGGTCCTAAGAGTTAAATATCTCACACCTCGGATAGCCACTTTCCCTTTGCGTCTTTCAACATTAGGTTCGCAGTGCCGACGGATATACTCACTCATCTACAAGCCACCACCTCGACCTCCTATCAGAGACACTTGTGCTCCACGACAAGATAGCCCCATCAGAAATTAAATATCCTCAATGTCCAAGGTAAGGACATGAACACCCACATGAAATACTTGCTGCTCTGAGTCCCACATATGGACCAGGTACTCTAATAGTCCCTATTGGGCTCTCATACCCTGAATCTTGAAAATTTTCAAGCGGCCACATTAGCGAAGAGCATTGATAGTTCCAGGATCATTTAAACCCATGGAGTCATCCTCTTCATGCTCACATTCTCTCCATTCCAACATTTTTCCAAATCAAATACCTGCATGGAAGTAAGAGAGAATAGTTAGCATTTGCATCTAGTTTTTTGGATTTCTTTTTGCCTCAACGCTTACTTTTATTTTTTTATTTTCGGCTACCACGACTGACCTTCAGGTATAGTGAAGGACTTTCGCAGGAAATACATAGGGCTCCTACAAAAATCCTTGATTTTCGCAGGGCCCGATATAGATTGCCTGCAATGGCCCCAGCACACGCCTATCGGCCTCAAAAATGCCCAAAAATTTATTTTTTAACCATTAAAAACAAATTGTAATACAATCAAAAGGAAGAGGATGAAGATCTTACCGTGTTGGCGGAGACCGTTCTCCGAATGATCGCCTATGCTCCTTGCAATCGATCGCTAAAATCAGGAGTAAAAAAGGGTCTTTTAGACAAGTTTGTGATCAAATGCAAATGAAGTGGTAAAAATGACCTTTTACTCTTATTTATTACGTTTTTTACCTTTTTCATAATATTTTATATTATATAAATACATTTTTTCATAAACCCATAAGTTTAATGGTCTTGTGAGTGTCTTGTATCTTGCTGGAAGGAGCCTAAGGTCTTAATTAATGGACTATGGATGTTTTGTTCCATTTGTTTTCTTTTTGTTACACATATCGATACTTTTTAAGGTTTTTTAGTAAAACCTCGAGTTCACTCTTCGTTCGTTTCGTGCTCAAAAATTTATGAGAACGTAACCGAGTACACTTTTGTCGTTCTTTCGTACTCGTTTTGGTAACATGAAAAAAAATACACTCGTAGTATCATTTAAGCTCTTTTCACACTCCTTAAAAACGAAAAGATTGTCGAGCGACCTTGTTCTGTTCACACTCGTAAAAGTATTTGAATAAAACATTCGATGGGCGACCGTTTATCATTTTTTCGGTCCAATCGAACTATTTTATGAAAAAGGAACTGAGAGAGTTCTCTATTAAGTGTTTTTCAGAATCTATAAACATGAAAAACTTCCGAGTTTTCTATCTTTGGACTCGTTAAATAAACATCGAAAGACCCGCTTGGGACCGAACCACTCCTTCTTAGGGTTTGTTAAAAATACTCTGAGGGACTCGTCCAAAGGATGAGCTTACATTAAAATCATATTTTATCCTCCTAAAGCTTGTGTAAAAATAAAGAGGTACTCTCCAGCAATGGTGGGGGGGAATTTGGGAAAGGAATGTGTCTCTTTATTCATGTTAGTGGCAGTACTAGTCGCTCTTGGACATGACACCCCCCTTCATCATTTGAATTCGGGTTTGGAAATCCATTTGTATCTCATCTAACCTTCTGCAAGTTTACATATTGGGTCGTATTTGAGTCAATGCTGCCAAGACTGTCATCGTGTCATCCATATGTTCAAGAGAAAGTCTGAATAAGCCCTCTCTTGAGTCATCCATCTGCAGTTGTCAATTCCTACCATGTTGGCCTTCCCTGTGTCAGTTTCAAATCATATCCATGTTCTATTCTAATCCTAAATATGTTACTTATTCCGTGTCATTGATGAGGGATACATCAAGGCCCTCCTGTGATGAGTCTCTTCCTGTTGACTTCAACTCCTTATCCAAGGATGAGACTTAGAAATCATTTAGTACCTTACAGCCTGCCTGCCTTAATGGTAGGTTTCTTCACTTTTGACAGTAGATTCACATCATTGATCCCTAATCAAAAGATTCCATCGAATGTTCAACTTCGTCTCATTTATTCACATTCATTGGATTGTGCTATAGTAACTTGGGCGTCATTGACATCAATGGTGATTTCCCTCGTGCTTGTTAATGGTTTTCATTAATGACCGGTAATCAAGTGGTTTCTAACCATGTTCAACTTCAATGCTTGTAATCACATGGCTATATTCGTACTTACGGACGATGGGATTGAAGACCATAGATCTCATCATTCATGGTCTAGGTTGCGATGGAGTATTTATGATTTGTATTGGGACATAGATCCACTTTGTATGTCTCGTGGCTATGTTTGCATCGAATTTTTTCTCGTACATAGATCCACAGTGTATTCCTCGTGGCTATGTAACATTTTTTCTCCTTTGCAAACCTATTTTTTGAAAGTACGTCGTAGGCTGCCCATATAGTACAGTGTGGAAATCAATGATTTCTGCAGGCTACTCTATAGTTGGCCCGCAGGATTTCCATAAGCTTCTATACAAGCAGAGTGCGATGGCGTTTGAAATCCAAAAGAGGAAAGGGGTTCAAGAAGTTTCTAGAAGAGAAATCTTATGGAATTTGAGGTGGCATATGTATGGTTACGATCCTACTGACTTCTATGACATGGTGGGATCATCCTCATCTCTTTAACCACTTCAGCTTCTCCTATATAATAATGGGCTACTCATGGAAAAGGTTAAGCAAAGTTGAGCAAAGGATTGCTGGGAGAATAGGCTGAAGATTGTGTGGAGAATACTATTTTAGTTGATGCTTGAGGTCTACATTCACCAATCAAGCTTTTGAAGATCATATTCATGCAAGCTCGGGAACAAGTATATGTGTGTGTGTTGGGATGAAGGAACACTAAAAGGGAAATTGTGACATCAAGGCATTTCGGTTGTATCTTCCACTTTTATTCAATCTAATACAGTGGCATGTTTCTTTCCCATAAAATCATTCTCATTTTATTACATGACTCCTTGATCACATGTTTAAGTTTTCATTGAATCTACCATAGTTGCTTTCACTTTGGTTGGTTTGTGTCATTGCAGATCTGGTTTCACAAGAGCACAGGAGCGAAGTAGGAACAACAAAGATATAAGGAAGCGATCTCAAGGTAAGTCATCAATTCCTTCTTTGCTAGTTAGATCAATGATTGTAACCTAGGGAAAGCGTCATGTCATGTCCTGTTTTGTTCTAGATCCAGGTGGATCTAGGGAGATTAGTTCATGTCTGCATCTACCGATTTATCCAATAAAAAAATTGGTGACTCCACTGGGGATATGACTTGATTGTGGTTTTTCATTGGCCATTTTTTCCCTACTCTTTTTTATCTGATTTCAGTCTCTAATTCTATGGGAGATCCATTCAAACTCCCTGAGTTTAAAAGTTCACAGATATTTTTTCTCTTTCCCTCAAAATTCTTTGATTTTTCAAATGTGTCTACACTGCACACTATACCTAGCGTGTGGAAACTTTCAATTTACGCACCCTAGTAGTTTGCTTCAATGTGTATTTTCTGCACTCTGCTTGTTTCTTCCCTGCAGAAACACTAGATTTCCACACTGTAATATGTTGTTGACTGCGACGGCGTCTGAGAAATTTTTTGAGTGGGGTCTTGACCTCTAGTGATGCCCCGTTTTTGTTTCAATCAGCTGGGGAAAACTTTTAGTCAGTGTTTAATTGTTTTCTCACACTTAACACGTTGTTGATTGGGGTTCGGAGTTCGAACACCTCTCCTTGTCTTTTTTAGTTTTCATTCTTGATCTTTGATAACAAGGACATAATCTATGATATTGTAACTGAGTGATTTTTTATTAAAGGTCTTGGTTTGGATTTGAAGTTTTGGCTTGATTATGCATTCTGGATTGCTTTATGTTTGAGAGATTGTTTCTTCACTTATATTTAGGGAGATACTTCCTCATAATTTTTTGTTTTTACCTTCCTTGAAAGATCGATTTGGGTTCTCGTTGAAGGTATAAATTTTCTTGGATTACTTGTCTTTTCTCTGTCATGCCCTTGGTCTAGTATTAGAAAGGAAGAATTGGAAGTTATCCATTCTTTTGAAAAACCATACATAATAAAATTTATTGCATTTAAATGAAGAGAACGATTGAAGAATTTCATTGTTTATTAGTTATTTGAAAGTGTGTTCATTCAAAGAAAGAAAGAAAGTATATTTCATATTTTACACCATTCTGGAAGTACCTTCTCTTTGTTGTAGATAGAACTCATCGAACGAAAAGTTGCATCATTCCTTTTCTATTTGCATATTCTTGGGTCAAGGTCATACACAACATCAGTTTCATTTTCGTCTCCCTCCTGAGTAACAATAGCTTTAAAAATATTGCGAAAATCTAAAATTTAACTAGTAATTTTTTCTAGGGCTCTTTTACACCAACATTAGCTAGGCTAGAGCTTTGGAATAGGCAGTGAGACACACTCTCCAAAGCACAAAACACACAATAGAATCTTTTGATAGGAAGTGTAAAATTCCATTTGCAACATTTTGTCTAGGAAGCCCTTCTCATACAAGGGTCAAACCTGAGGTCGCATTGACATTAGCAGAGTTACTCACCGTTCTTTGTTGGTCTCAGTGTAGATATTACATGTATTATGGGGGTCGCTTGAAGGTATACCCACAATGATGAGTGGAAGCCTCTTGAGTTGATTTCGGGCTAGATACCCTACCCTTGCACATGAATTGGACTGTCGACTATTCCCCTAGGCACCACTGTTGTTTTTGGTAACCTTAGTTGCATATCTTCTTAGGGTCTTACACAAGGTGATTGTGGAGGGAAAATTCTTCGCAGTACCTGGAATCGACGTTGGCTAAAATCACTCGGGCTCCTTGGAGGGTATACCCACGATTATGTGTGGGAACTTGCACTAAGGTGTAAGTCCATTAAGCAGGTCATCAACATAACTTTTCCACCCTAGCACAACCCCTTCTTGTATTGGCTTCATGATGTTGGATTTCATCACCAACTAGTGACTTCGGAATAAGAAGGTCTTGCTTGCTTGGTTTTGATTCCTATATTCTAGTAGTGAGTGTTGTTTGTTTACATAGTTGGCCATAGATTTTTTCCATAGAATTTTTGGTTCGGCCAACATTGACCCTTTACGTCATTCACATAGGATGCAGGGACTACCTTCGAAATATCTGTAAGTTTCTCAACCCTTTCCCCCTAACCCACCGTAGGAATCTCCTCAATAGAGTAAGATCCAGGACCACGTACCTTCACAGCCAGAAAGGACCGATTCTCTAGAGAGCTTTCAGATTGTTTATGACCCTCTAGAATATTTCCGCCTACCTCCTAGATACGAGAGACATATTCTTCGACTCAATTCATCTGGAGAACTTGTTATCCACACTCCTGGATTACCTCCCAAAATTGTCATTGTCCTTAACGAGGATCCTTTCTGGACCACTGACATAGCTCAGAATTTGACTTCTAGACGGAACCCTCCCACCTCAGAGATAGCATATGATATACCTATCACTTCCGAACCACCTGAAACATCTTACACATTCATGGTACCTTTAGATCACTTTACCAATACAACGTGCTATTATTTTCCTAGTTCAGTTGGTCCTAGTTCAACTATCCCTCTTCAGTAGGCCCATTCCACAATGGTCATGAACACTACGATTATTCCCACCAGGAATACAGTAGATAGCCAAACTCCTATTGGAACACTTCTTTTATCTAGTCAGATCCCATCACTTCCTCTTGGGTATAATTCTTTGAACACTTATATTCCCAATCCTAACCTAGTTCCATTTGAAATTTCTGGAGTCTTCACTCCTCTTGGGTATAATGTTTCTTCTGGTTCTATTCTGACACCATCCCAATTCCTCTCCAGAGGGTCCCTTCCACCTTTTATAGGAGGATTCAGACCCAGTGGCTCTACCACCATTGGAATGTCTACACCGTTATTCACTTCTGGTTACCAGATTCCCACTGGGGGGCAATATAACCCCAAGGATCACGCTCAATTTGGAGGTCAAATGAAAATTGGGGCATCATCCTCGCTCGGAGGACAACCCCCACTCGGAGAATATAATCCACATTATGGGCAGAACATCCCTGGATCACTGGCCCAGTATTAGAATCGTCTTATTCAAGGGAATCCAAAATCATATGGGGGGAAACAACCTCAAGTTATCTCTTTCATACCCCCCAGTTTGGGCCAGGTGTATCCCAGTTCTTCCAATCCCATTTGGTGCTCGAACATTCAATCTAGTATCCCTTTGCAAGGGAACATATTTTAGAGAAAGGAGCCTATGAATTGGAATATTATGAAGGGAATCTATTGGATGAGCCTAGAAATGGGATCTACCTTAAAATATATTACACTTGAACCCTCAAGCTTAGGCATGAATCTTTGTATACTAGTGTATCTTATTGTATATACATCTTTTCCTTTGTGTCATCGGCATTCTTATCAATTTTCCATTGGTCAGAAGATGTAAACGGAGTCTTTAGTTTACTTAGGATTCGAAGACAGTGCCAATCATCATATAGGGAACATGGCTTTTGTCACTTGGGTCATTTACTCACCTGAGGGTCAACCAATGTCTTCAGGTGGCATTCGTCTAGAGCCATCAATGAATAATGTGGTTGAGTATAGTGTCATTATAAAACTATTACGTGATGCCATTTTACATGGTGTTCGGTCTTTAGAGGTTCTCCTGGGATCCCATTTAGTTGTATGTTATTTAAACGACAGTTATCGTGTGTGAGACCATACTCTACTCCGACGATTCGTACAGGTATGACTTTTGGAACGTTACATTGATTTGCTTACTTATAATCACATACCTAGAAGTTCTAATTATGTATCTGATGCATATGTTAATTATGTTTTATATTGGAATTTGTCACATAACTAAAGTAAAGAAAACACATTCATGCATGTACACATTCTAACATATATAAGTAAAGTCAAAGGCCAAATTTTTTATATTTCATATTTTCAAAAAATATAGTGTCATAGTACAAAATGGGGCTCACACCCTCAAAATACATATATGGTCGGTCTATATATGACCATGGAATCTATGCATGCGGTGTTGGATGTGTATCATGATAGCAAAATATGGCATTTACAAGACACTGGAAGAGTCACACCCACACACGGGGCACACCCACCCCCTGCCACTGCATAGCCTCTAGCATATCCTCCACTTAAACCATAGGAATCATGTGCATCAATCCAAAAAGGTTCCCCTGCACATTATGTAGAACTATATCCTCATCTCCTCTCGCATTCTCATCTCCCTGACTCCTCCGCCGATGTCATGGGAATCCACATGGTCATCACAAACCTACATCTGCATGACAAAGAAATTGTTAATACTTGATACCATACAAAAATATTTGTGTTTTTTATTATTTTTAAAAAACACAAAAAATGAAATATATTAAAAACATTCTTACCAATATCACCGTAGGCATAACCTAGTGGAAAAGGCATATTTGGATCCCCTTTGTAGTCTATCCTAGCATAAGAGTATTCATCAATGGCTATGACATGTCAATGAAACTAGAAAAATAACTCATCATTGTAGGGGGTTGGCACCCTACCACCTCCTAGTCGCCTCATCACATCGGTCCACTCTGACATGGATGGATCACGCAGTCTATGTGGAATGATCTCTACTCTAGGTCTCAAGCCTAGAACTTGCTCAAAGAAAAAACTACACATAATAGATGCAAATCCTAAGTTTATCTTTCTTCCATGTTTGCAATATGCCAGTTGGCTCTTCGTGTTAGCCAGCAGTGAGGTACACCAATCATAAACAATGGGTCGTAAACTCTCCACCACATAGAACATGAGTGGCCTTGAGGCCTGGTGTAATGAGTTCGACCCCAAGATCCCTGTACGAACAAGTATGATGATCTTTAAACTCATATTCTCAATTGCCCTGATTGGGAGTTGGCTCCCTACTTTATTTATGCCTGCAACATAGTGGGTGGAAATGTACTCCTCCATATCCATACCACCCCCATCCCCCCGAGCCTTGAGATTCACTACCTCGCCCCATCAAGCCAATCATGCGATAAAATATATATCATCCACTTCAATCCTCAATGGTTTCCCTTCAATATTGAAGGCCTCTGTCTATGGATCCCAATAGTTTACGAGCATCTGGAGTAGCCTCACTTGAGACCTCATTCCTTTGAGAGCCCAAAATTTGTAAAGTCCACATATTTTTAAATATATTTGGTCCCCTGCATCCCTTTCCATTTCCGCATCTACCCCTTCATGCTCCCTCTCCCTCCATTCAATCACCATCCTACCAAAGGAAAGTCATTTTTTGAGTTAAATTTTATAAAAAGTTGTTTGCGGACTTGTACGCAGGCTATCATGTTAACAGTCATCTATAGGGCCACATATACATGGGTAGGCTTTTCTTTTCTCGCATACATGGAGTCATGTACACGACCCAATGAACTATCACCCATGTACACCCTAGTTTACATGTTGTGCCCTCTAAAACTCAAAAACTGAGGACTAAATTTGAATTTTAAACCACTGAAAATGAAGAGGAAGGGAAGGGAACTTACTTGGTCCAGATGGTTACTAATTCCATTGATCATAGCTCTCGCAGTTGACATTTGAAGATCATGGGGAAAATGTCCTAAAATACATTATGTGGGTGAAAAAACTCAAATGGTATGGTACAATGGTCTATTTTTACTATTATTATAAAAAAATGACCCACTTCATATAGTTTGTGCTGATTTTTTGACCTTATGGACTAATAGTACAGTGGAAAGAATTGGTTTTGGTGGTTTTATCCAGGATTTTTTCGGTTTCTAGTGTCATGTCTCATGTTAGTGCCTTTGGCAGGTATTTGCTTTCACCAGCATATAGGATATGTTGTCACTTCATTTTTCATTCTTGCATTTTCTTATGACTTTGATCTATATACCTTAGGAACAAACCCATTTATTAGTGACACAAAACCTTCATATTGTTTCTAGAAGTGTCGTTATTAAGTGGTAGAGGCTTACCAAACATGGGTATCATAGTTAGAACGTTTGTGCCATTTGGTGCCCATGCAGAAGTTATTCCATAGGATTAGGAGTTCCTTGTAATTATGAGATGACTTTGCATTCGAACCTCATATTCTTACTCACAAGCATTCTGACCTTCACCTATGTGACTCCCACCCCTGTGTCTTGTTTAAGCTCTTTTTTTACTCTCTAAAAAAGTGAAAATATTACCAAGTGAACTTGTCTCTTTCACACTCGTTAAATGTATTTGAAAGGGCATATATTTGGAGTAAGTTTAACCCTTTTTCGGACCAAGTAGACTACTTACAAAAAAGGAACACTCTAGTCAACATTGGCTAGAAGAGTTCTTTTGGGTATTATTTTATAATTTTTCCGGCCTTGGGGACTAAATTTATGAAAAAGGACATTATTTGGAGTTAAGTTGTAACCGCATTCCATCCTCCTACTTGTAGTATTGAGCCTATTGTCGGTTCTCTCTTTCTCATTATCATCCTCTTACCTTAGCAATTTGGATCACTAGACAAGCCGAACCTTTTTTATATCCTTTGTAGATTGACACCCTATACCCTAAGAGGAAACATTTCCCTGAGTGTCCATGCCCCACATGCACTTCCTTGCATGGAGAATAGGTATGTTACATTGTTTCGAGCTAGTTTCTTACTCACGACACTTGTTTCCTCTCTTGTATCATAGCATTTCTTTGCCTATAAAAAAAAAAGGCGGGTGGGAAAAGAATATTATCTCATATCGACAGCAGTCATGCGCCTTTGAACAAAGCATAAAATTTTGAGTCTTCTATCATCCATAGTTTGGGTTTAGCATGAACTTAGGAAGTTGAGATCATTACTTAGAGTTTACTCCTCCAACTGGTTATTCCTTCATTCCCTATGGAGAGTTTTTTTATGCCTCCTACATCATGAAGTTTCATCATCAAGTCTATGTTGCCTGAGTTATCCATATGTCTAATTATCTTATTCGAAATAAGTTTATAATCTTGTGTCGACCATTTCTCAGAACTCTTGACTTTGCATGTTGGCCATACCCTCAGTGTGTCTCAGAATCACATGAAGATGTATTCCTACCACACACCCTAGTCCTAATTTCATTATGGATAGGTAACCTCGAACCCAGTAGTCGACATCTCCTAATTGGTCGTTGGCTGGTGGGTTTCCCTTGTGTTCAACGGTAAGAAATATGTTCGCACAATGGGATTCATGCACTGTATTGGATGTCATTATCCTTATTGGTGGTTTTCTCACCTGTGTCAGCAATTTTCCTTATTTTTTGTTATCCATAGGGTGTTTTTCATGCACTGCTTGCATCTAGTGCATGTGAAAGACATATGTTGTCGTTGGTTCATGAACATCCTATTCGTTTGAGCTCCTCCTAATAATCAAGTTATTGCTTTGTACCTCATGCTCACTGATGAGATATTCCCTAACACTCTCCTTTCAACGTGTGTCCTTCCATCAACTTCAGCTCATATTTTCTGGAAATGAGACCTAGCGTCCTATGAGTACCTAGAGGCTTGTAGTCATCAATGGCAGGTTCTCCCACCATCGAAAGTTGGGAATACATCAATGTCTCCTGATCGATGGATTATTCAAGTGTTCTACCACAACACCCTTATTCACACTTGTAACAATGTACTCGATGCCTTGATACCTACTTTAATTATTGGTAGGTTGTCTCGTGTTTGTTAACGATACACCTTAATGACCAGTAATCAAACGAAGTCTCATTGTGTTCAACAGAAACTCCTCTATTCACATGATGTAGACTTGCACCTTTGGTGGATAGTGTAGAAGACCTCCATCTTACAGTAGCAGCATTCCTATTTTGTTGATGTCTTTCACTGGACTAGTACCTATATGACTTTAGTGATCATGGGAGATCAGATTGTACTCCATTGTATACAAATATCTTCAGATTGGTTTTAAGACTAGATTCCACTGGGCCTTGTTCGTGACTATGAAAGCCTATGTCATATGTCTACTTTGTATTGCCTATGCATGGCCATGAACAACTATTTTGTATATTTCCACATGGATCTGTAGTGTAATTCAGATTGGCATCCATCTGTACAAAGTCATTATGGATTGTAATATTCTCATGAGTGACTAGCACTTCCATCTGACTCTCCATTACTCCACTTCTAGGAATTATAATGTATTTTGGCCATCGCAGATACTTCTCTGACCTCACACATTAGGGGGCATATGTTATAGAAAATTTTACCTCACCCCATGCAACTTGCTTGTATGGCCTTTCCATTTCCCTATGTAGACGTGAAGTCCCCTTTTTTACCCTCCAAAGCCAAAAAAAAATATTTTTCAACATATACGTGCCATACTAATTAGAAAACAAACGTACACGTAGGTTTCTCCACTACATCCCACGTACATCGGGTTTGGTGCTCAAAATTAAAAAATATGTCGGGTTTCCATGTCATGTCACGAGATCCATGATTCTTGACCTTCCATATACTGGAAATGATCCAAATCAGCCCTTCAGTTCCATTTGAAGGCTATAAATTGAGCCATATCCAAGCCTTGGAAAAAGGAGAGAATTAAACTTTTGAGAGAAAGGATACTCTAGAGAAATTTCACTTCATATTGAGTCTGCATCCCTTTCTCCTTGAAAGTTTGAACTCATTATTCAGCCCCCAAGATCTTCCTTATTTATGATGGAGAACCTCATTGTCTCCTTTATATGAGTTTGCCTTTGGTGGAGGATTGAAGTGGTGGAGGCCCAGCTGGAGGTACTTAGTTTCTCGGTTCTGAGATGTGCCGATGCAGAAGTTTGTCACCTATATACTTTTGCTGATTATTTTAATAGAAATACTATTTTCTCATCCAATTGATATCTTGCAAATATTTGAATTATTATTCCATGGGCATATTTGTCATGTATGTTAATGGATTATGCTAATCTATATGCTAACATTATATATTATCACCATATGCTTGTATATATTGGTTTTTGAGGACAAGTTGTAGGTATAAATCTTTGAGTTGCATGCTCAACGATGGTCTTCATCGAACGTTTGAACGAGGTAGGCTCTTGACCTTGTCTTGGTAGTAGTTCATTTATATAGCATACTTGGGATTAGAATTGATTTATGTGTTTCATTCTGTCTATTGTGATTTAACCCATGCCATAGAGATATTTTCCTCGTAAAAATGTGCATGTATGGGAATCGATGTTGATCCATCGGTGAATTGAGTGTTTCCCTCATCTATCTAAAATGTTGCATGTACTTGTCGATCTTTGGAGTTAATCCCTCCATCCTATCAGTCACTTTGAATTCTACACCCATATACTTTCTTAATCGGCCTCAATCCGCAATGGATTCTACATTGACCACCTCATCCAATGGATTAGGAATAGGTTCATCACCCCTTGAAAAGATGTTCTCTAAACTCCCTAGAGGATGGAAATGTTTAGTGATTGGTGCCTTACATTTATCCACAATTACTACTTGTTTTTCAACTTCCTCAACCTCCATGTCTACTCTCTTATATTTACTTGGTTGATCAAATTTTTTGTCTGGTGTTCTTGTTTGTTTCTCTACTTGATCTAGCATTGTGTTTGTAACCTATTGTTGGCTTGTTTTATTATCCTCCTTTCCTATGACCTAATATATTTATGGCTAGTCCTTACTAGGTACCTACACCATAGATTTCATAATATTTTCCCCTATGGTGGTTCGAAGAGGGGTTTTCTCATTTTCCATAGCTTTAAGTGTGGTTTCCCCCTACTCTTTTCCAAGCTCAAACATTCTACTAGTTTATTCTTTCTTTTTCAACTCGGGAATTTCACCTACCAATTCTTGTTTCTCAATGGTTTCAATTCTAGTAAATTATGGAACCAATTCCTTTGTGGGTTCATGTGGTGCTTCTTTGGTAGGTCCTTGTGTCATTTTTTTAACATTTGGGTCCTAAGAAGTTTCTTCAATTTTTGGATCTAATTCATTTACTATTGGGACTTTTACCTTCACTACCTCCTCCCCCCCATCCTTTGTTGGATCTATTATACTCTAAGGATTGATTTCTATAGGATGAACATCCTTTTACTGATTAGTGGGTGTTCTTATATCTGGTTGGGATTCCTCCATCTCTTTGGATTTCTCTTATTCTTGTTGTTTTTCTTGCAACTCTTACTAGCTCGTCAATTCTTGTTTATCCTTTTCTTCCTTCTCTTTTCCTTTTCTTTTATGCTTCAAATTTTCTTTATCTTTGTTCAATCTCTTCCTTAGCAACATTCCCTACCTCTTTCTTATGCAAATATTCCTCTATTTTTTGTGAAAAAATCTACTCTCAAGATACCCTATTATATTCTTCTTCAATGACCTAGAACTTTTTGATACCCATGTTATGTCATTGGAAGGGTCTCATGTGACTTCCTGGATGCAAATTCCTCCTCAAAATTCACATCTCGACTCACCAAAACCCTTTTTTGTGCTGGAAATAATATTGTGTAAGCCTTTGAAGTCTCCTTGTACCCCATAAACATACCATTTGTTCTTCTTGAAAAAAGCACCTTAGTCCCTCAAGCACCCACAAAACCCTTAGTACTAGGGTTTCAAATCTGCTAGAAATCATCTCACCATTCAAATTCCTAGCTCGCTTTGATACCATGTTAAAAACTCTTAATTCCCAGCACCTAGATAGATTATTTCCTATTGATTTCCTTATTGAATATTAAACTACAACTCATTGAATAAAATATACTAGCGGGAAAACCAAACTTCACACAATAACACAAATTTTTCCCTTCAAATCATCTTTGTATTAAATAATCACTCCAAGCTTAAAAGGACTCCCCTTACTAGGAAAATGGCCAACTGAGGAAAAATACAAATATAACAAACCTGGCAACTTTGGCCCTAAAGAAACCCTCTAATAGATATGCCCATATATGCTTGTTGGACACTCATATTTGCACTAGATTTGCCTATTGGTCCTTGGATATACAAGATATACCTTTTGGTACCTCATATCTGCTAGATGTACCTCATATCTGATAGATTTGCTTGTTTTTCCCTCATATTTGCACTAGATCTATCCATTTTTACTTCATCTTTGCACTAGATTTGTCCAATTGTACCTTAGATATGCTATATATTCCTTTTCTTACCTTAGATATACTAGGTATCCCTCCTGATACCTTAGATATGCTAGATCTGTTGGCCAGTACCTCAGGTATTCTCCTCATAAATATGTCCTTTGATTTCTAGTTGTTGGGTTTTTTTCTACTTTCTGCACTACCTACACTTTCCTCCTTTGGAATTGATCTCTATATGAAAGTCCTTCTTCACATTTATTGATATCCCCTTGAATCACGGTCATCTATGACTCAAGAACTTGAAAAAAATTCTTTGTTTCTCTTTTCCTTGATCCCCTTGAGTCATAGTCCTTCGTGATTCAAGCACTTGAGCAAAATTCCTTCTATTCTCTTCAAGTGGATTTCTTGCTCATTCACCTAGCATTGATTTTATAGTCTTTAGTTATGACCAAATCAAACATAAACCTAATCTCCAAAGTGATTAACGTTTGAGATTGGATCTCACCTCACTTGAGATCAATGGCTAAGATTCATTTAATTCACTAATGCTAATAACTTTAGCATTTCATCAAATTAAACTCGGTTTAATTATAAAAGAACTATACTTTAATAATTCCTTAATTAAAGTAAATTACTAAGGTTGAAGGATTTGACGACTTGCACGTGCCTAGACAGGAAGACCTATTTGAAAGCTCCTATCTGATGCTGCAAACATCAACACTCCCTCTTAGATAGGAAGGTAATTAGAGAAGAGCCACCTAGAACTTGTCCCTCTAGTCCTAGATCAATGACCCAACATCATATTGCACCATGACATCCCACCAAACCTACTGGTATACTACTTCCTAAAAATTAGAAGACTTTGAATCAATGATTCTACTCATTAGCACCATATAGTCCATAAACGTTTTTGGAGACCCACTCTCCCTGAATGTACTCCTATGGGACTCAAGATTATCCTAAGAATACCTCAATTTAGTCATGCACCATCTAGGTCTCTTGATAGAAATGGAAGGATCTACAGACTCATATCCAACTAAAGGTTGAATCCTTGAAATGGAAGTTGGCTTAGCCTTCAAAGCTTCCTGCTCCCCATATTTTGTCACTCAAATGGTCTCATGTGACTTCTTGGATGCAAAGTCTTCCTCAAAATTAACATCTCTTCTCACCAAAACCATCCATTGTGCTATAATTAAGATCATTTAAGTCCTCGAAGTCTCATTGCACCCCACAAACATACCCTTTGTCCTTCCTAAAAAAATTGTGTGTATTCCTTCAACCACCCATGAAAACCTTAGTACTGGGTTTTCAAATCTATTGGAAATTGGCTTCCCCTTCAGAGTCCTATTTTGATCTGATACCATGTTAAAAACTCTCAATTCCCAGCACCTAAATAGATTATTTCCTAGTGATTTCCTTGCTGAAAATTAATATACAACTCATTAAATAAAACATGCTCAATGGAAATAAATATAGTGGAAACAAAAAATGGAAAACCAAAATTCACACAACACACACAAATTCTTCCCTTCAAATCAGCTTTGCATTAAATAATGCCTCCAAGATTACAAGGGCTCCCTTACTGGGAAAATGACCCACTAAGGAAAAATACAAATACAACAAACCTGACAACTTTGGCCCTGAAGAAACCCTCTACTAGACCTAACAAGATCTTCCTGCTCAACACTCATATATGCACGATATTTATCTATTGGTCCTTAGATATACAAGATATGTCCGTTGATACCTCATATCTACTAGATATGCCTAATGATACCTCATATATGCACTATATATGTGCACTAGCACCTCAGTTATGCACTAGATCTATTTGTTGGTATCTTGGATCTACTATATCTTATTGTTGGTACCTTATATATGTTAGATCTTCCTATTGGTACCTCATATCTACTCATTGGTACCACATATCTTCTCCATATAAATTTGTCCTTTGATTTCTGGTTGTTGGCTTTTCTTCTCCTTGTTGAACTACCTGCACTTTCCTCCTTAAGACTTGATCTCTAGATGAAATTCCCTATTCACTTGTGTTATCACTGAAATTTCATCCGCACAGGGCGACAAGAACTCTGCATCATCAACACAGAAAAACAGTCGTTCACGGCACAAGGATTAACTCCACAGCACAACAAAAGGGTCAAAACTATACAAAATTGGCTAAAAAATTCAAAAGCGCATCGCGCCCATGGAAAACAAGCGCATGCGCGCTATACCTTCGTACATTGGGCGCATATGCGCGGCTGTGGGGTGAAAAACCCGCGCGCCTGCCAAACGGCGCATTTATGAAGCTGGTCGGCCTCCCAACCACTAATGGATCGGCTCCCAAGTCGATTTGACATCAAATCCGAGCTCAATCTGCGGGGGGAGGCTGGTCAAAGACCTAAATGTGCCCTAAAGGGCCTCTTTTAACATTCAAAAGGGGTTGCATAATAGCTCAAAGCTTGGCTATAAAAAGCCATGAATGACCATCATTTCTTCAAGGAATTCTTTGTATTGTTATGCTGTTGAGATTACTAGAGACTCATTCTTTGGTAATTGACATAATCAACAC